>BQNB010030409.1:0-51931 GCA_026074375.1 Tanacetum coccineum
TTGTGATATATGAATTTTGCTTTATAGTTTTTGTTTCATTAAATAAAGAAATCAAGTTATTAATGTTAGTTGTATTTTAGGATCAACTCTCAAACATATTCCCTTTTAAACAACGGAACTGATATTAGCTTTGTTGCCTATTTAACATCCAGGTAACTGCATCGACAGTTGAGATTCGGGTTGATTGAATGAAGAGGAACAAAAGAAGATCGGTATCTAGCAGGATTCCATTTCAGCATTTTTATTCTTATTTCGATTTGCTACTATATTTGATAGTGTCTATTTGCCAATTTAGTTTTGAAATTATTGGTTTTCAAGAATGATCTTGTTCTGTAATCTGCTTTTCCTGCAAAATTTAAAGTTATAATAGAACCTGCTATGATCTATAATTTCTGCTGAGACATAATTATCTAATTTGTATTTTTAGCTCATCACTTTCTGATATTTATAATCTTAAAAATATAATACTTTTGGTTGGTGCAAGTGTGTAACTGTAAAAAAAGTTTGACCAGCTAGATACTTATTATGTGATGGTATAAAAGCTTTTATACCGTCTGGTTGGTGCAAGTGTGTAACTGTAAAAAAGTTTGACCAACTAGATACTTACTAGCCGGGTACCCGGGCAATGCGGCGGCAATGTAACCCTGGTTTAACTAAATATAGTGGTGGACAAATTTTATTCATTTAATATGTTTTTTCTAAATAACTTTACAAATAATGTATAATTTGAATTAAAATAATATAACTATATCGATGCATTATTTAACATCAAATATATATAGGTTCAAATTAAATAGAGTAGCATAAGTAGTTAAACATTAAATTAAAGATAAATGTCAATACAAATGAAATGTAATAGACATTGAAAAAGATAACTCGTTAACAATATAATAATCGACTAAAATAATTAAGAACATAATTGTTTACAAAAAAAAATATTTTTACCTTAACGATAGATGAAGATTTGACTTATCGAATGATATAAGCTATACTGTTAGAACCCATTAAGTTATAAATTTTTAGATTAAAATTTTGAAATAGATTATTAATGTCAATCACGTATATATAGATTTCACAAATTAACTTTTTTTTAATATAAAGCAGTAAAGAATCATACTATTAAATAAGCGGTTTCAACATTAAATGTTTGTAATCACCTTGACCTTCAACATTAACTTAAAGACCATGATTATGGTAATGTAACCACTATAAATTCATGGAGTAGGTTATGAGATTAATTGTCCGATTAATGCTCATAACTCCTTTTGACCAGGAGTTACAAACTCTTTTAACTGACATAAACCGAAAATATAGATTGACTGTTTTTTTTTTGCAGACAAAGGATTGATTGTGTGTATATAACATGTATACAAAGTGATGTTAGTTGTGCGTTTGTTAACAAAACCATAACATTGTTTTGTAGACTGGATATACAAACTTTACTAATATAAATTAAGCGATCTATATTTAAACGAACACTCATTCTCCCATACAGCCATACTCCACCGGCCCACCACCATCCTCCCAAACCCTTTCTCTTCCTCATTTCTTCACCATAACCAGAAAGCATAAAAAAATCATATCGAGTTCATTTAGTTTGGTGAATAAATTAGGTATTTATAGAGTTTACCTTAAATTTAATTGAAAACTTGAAAAACATCTTCAAATACAAATAATTGCAAGATTGCGAAGTTAACTGCTAAACTTAAGGCCAAACATAATTTGTACCGAACGTGCCAACAAATACAATTCTTACAAAATGTTGTATCAACATGAACGCGCCAACTATGAGATATTTTCGACAATTATAAAAGAAGTGACAAGAATAACAATACTACACACGGTTTGGAGATATTGTATCAACATAAGTGGAGCAGAACAGGTCCCACTGAAGAGCTAAGCATTTCACTAGGAGTCTTTTGAACATCACTGGAGTCGTGCTCAAACCTTATCAAGCTTGCAAAGCAGAGGGAAATATGCAAATAGCTAGCAAGGTGCTTCTAAAATGACGAATCACCCAAACTACACATAGCTTGTAAGGTTACAACAATAACACGAGCTTACGAGTTCTCTCTTTTTACCTGAGCCTATGGGTATCAACCACAAACAACTCATCATTTTAGGTTTGAAACCAAAAACACCATCCAAAACCATTTTATCAACACATGTTGGCAGTGGTGGCGGTGGATTAGGTTGCTAGATAAGAAGTGTGTGTATTTTAGGTTTTGAGAGAGAAAGACGAAAATGATATGAAATTGTTTGTTTGTTTGGAGGGTTTTATATCCGGTGCCATGGGCTGTTACTAATAAACATGTTAATTAAGATATGTAATGGGCTATACAAATAAATATTTTAATAGATTGTTACAATATTGAATGGCTATAAAGACATTTAAATGGGCCGTTACATTTTAAATGGATATGAATGTTGGAGTGTTACAAAGTTACAAATTTTAAAACATTTACATTAGTGTAATAACTTTTTTCAAATTCTATAATTAGTAATCGTTTTTACTTAATTTTTTAAGACTTTTAATTTTAAAAATTGGCTAAATGCTTTATAAAGTAGTGTAGATGAGAACATGTTTAAACTCTAAACCAATTATGTTCATGAGGTGAGATTAACATAGATCACTTTTTTAAAGATCAAATTGTGAATCCTACCCATCTATTTTTTCACCAAACAAATAAAACCTGTTTTCCACATTTTTCAAAAAAACAATATATCTTGCAAATGGTAAATCGTCAAGCTACGAAAAATACAGCATCGCGACGAGAATATTTTTATATTTCAGTAAACGGGCACTTTGATCACTTTCTACGATTTTTTAGTGTTGAAATTTCCGCCCCAAAAAATCACAAGTGATTTCTAAAATAACTTGTTATTTTTTATTTTAAAAACCACGTGCGATTTCATAAATGACATGTTATTTTACAAAATCACATGTGGTTTATAAAGTAATGACGAGAGTATTTATATCTTTCCGTCGACGGTCACTTTGATATACCTTTGACCATTTTTTATGTTGAAATTTTCGCCCAAAAAAATCTCATGTGATTTGTAAAATCACTTGTGATTTGTTATTCAAAAATCACATGTGATTTAATAAAACACAGGTGATTTCACAAAATCCACATGAGATTTTATAGTAATAAGGGGGTGTTTGGCTAACCTTATGAATAAGGTTTATGCTTAGGTTATATAAGCGGCTTATATATCATGAGCTCATAAACTCTTGCTAAGTGTTTGGCTTATAACTTATCATAATTAACAAGTTAGATGACAAAAGAACACATAAACATTAAATGGTGTAGGTATTAAATGAGGTTATAAATGTCTTTTTATATAATATGTTATATAAGCTCACTCCTCCTCATAAAAGCCATAAAGTTTGAGCTTATCAAAACCTCTTATATAAGCTCATTTATCCACTCATATAAGCTTAGCCAAACACTTACTATAAGCATATTTAACACATATCAGCTAATAATCTTATAAGCTCATAAGCCCATCATATAAGCTTAGTCAAACACCCCCAAAATCACATGTGATTTTTCAAATTACAAGTGGATTTTATTGGCGGAAATTTAAAAAAAATGGTCGAAATTATAAAGAAGTGTCTATCTATAGAAACATAATTTAACTATCATCACGATGGTATAATTAATTTTAGGTAACGATTAGTGTTATGCGAGATATTTTAATTTTAAAAAAAGGATGAAAGTGAGTTTTTATAATTTGATAAAAAAATAGATGGCTACCTATTTGATCTTTATAAAAATGTGTTTTACATGAAACTTTTCTCTTACGCTCATTTATAGTCTATAGAAGTGTTGAATAGATCAAAGCCAAGTAACCTGACCATTGTTCTAAGTTAGAAAACAATATAACTCTTAAAATCTAAACAACTCTTTACTAAATATAAATAATAAAAAGATAGAGTATGACAATTATAACTTGTCGTTTACTCATTCTTCAATCTTCTCGAACTAAATAAAACACTTGACTTTGAATGTTCACCTTGACTAAGTCAGAGGAGCGGGAGTTTAAACGTGCCCTGCATCATTTTCTTCCTCATGAAAAAGACTCGTCCTCGACTCTTATCTCCAAGTCACGAACTCTAAAACTTTTTAACCCCTTTTCGTTCATTTACCATGGCTTCTCCATAGATAATCACATTCCGTCACGCCCAACCATTTAATTGGATCATCCTAGTGAAGTGACATCATTCTCACTCACATGACTGTTGCCTTATTCAGTAACTTTACGGTTAGCTTATTATTGGAATCCGTCTGAACTTCCTACACTTGTTTAAGTAGGTCTTCATTCCCAACAAGACATGGTCCTTGTTGGTTTGATGTGTTTTGCGTAAACCGATGAATCTACTAATTACATAAACATTAGGTCTTCCACGTCCATAAATTTGTGGGATAAGTATAGGCATTTATACCAGATTTAGGCTAAAAAGTCGACGACTTCAGACCAAATCGAATAACTTGTGATTTACATCGATAATACAATAAACATATATGCTTATTAAACTTAGGAGGTTTGGTTTAAGCTTATTTTTCTGGCTTATGCCTTTTTTTAATATGATTGTCACTTACTGAGGCTATAAATGTACCTTGGAGTACATCATTAATATGATAAACATAGCTGCATATTAAACTTAGGAGGTTTGTTTTAAGCTTATATTTTTTGCTTATGGGCTATTGGACTTTTGAAAAGCTAATTTTAATTCATAACGTCACGTTGATAAGCTAACAAGCCCAAAAAAGTCACCTTATTGGCTATTCAAAAGGTCAATAAGCCAGTAAAACTATTCACATTAATCCAACAAGAACACAAAACCTATGAATAAGAAAGTTATTCAAAAAGTCGAACCTTGCTAAACAACATTTTGAATCATCTCATCAGCGATAGATAACGCAGTAAACTCGAAGCATATGATCCAACAACCTGCAAGGTCAAAAACATTACTATCAATTGCCACCTTGACTCCCTAGAAACAAAAGGTATAAGACAACATATAGCGCCATAATTAGCAAAATAAAGAGCATAGTCATAATATTGAGTCTTTCACATTTCTCTCAACAACCTGCATAACCCAAAAGGGCATGACAGACTATTTTGGTTTACTTCTTACCGGTTGGCTTGGTCTCTAAACGCCCAAAATGAAAAGTTTAATGTTGTGATTGAATTTCATGCTTTGCAACTAAGAGCCATGAAACTTACCTTTTTCTCTAAAAACATGTGAAGCTCTTATATCGAAAAACAATTGATGATGTATAGTAGTCATCCGGACTTTTGAGTCTGGACTACACCATTGGTTCGCTGAATAGTATACGTATATAAAATACTACTAGGCAAATCAATGATAAAAAGATTCCGGAAGAGATATTCCCGGGTCGTATGTCCCAACGAGGCTGCAATTGAAATTTATCCTGGTTTGATGAGAATTTGAATGATGGAGAAACTGATATTATTATAACTAAAATTAAATAAACTTAATTTAATCTACGGGAAAACAAGCAAAGGAAATGGGGATCTTAAAAAACTACGGGAAGCAAAATTAGGTATAAGGAAATCCTAAAATTAAATCTAAATTAAATACGGGGAACAGAATAAGGTATCGGGAACCCTAAATACTAAAAATTAAGAAAATAAATGCTAAATTAAATTAAAAATCAAAATTAAATTCTAATTAACTTAATTTGAAAAATAAAGAAAACTAGAACTAAAACGGAGGTCGTTTGAATGTAAAACGAAAAGAAACGGTAAAACTTACCCGGTAAAAACGGGTCTAAAACTGAAATTTAAGAAAAATTAAGCCTACACTAGATTTTATATTTTTCCTAGACACTAAATGACAAAAGAAAATTTTATAAAAAAGAAAAATATTTTTTTATTAATTTTTGGATTTTTTATGAATTTTTAAAGATTTATAACTAATTAAAACTAAGAAAATAGAAAAAGACAAAAAATAAAAGTTATAAAAATTCTGAAAAAGTGAAATTAAATAAAGAAAAAGTTAACAAATCTAAAAACATAAAAATGCCCAAATTTTACTGATTAAATTAAAAGTAATTAAACTAATTAAAATTAAACCTAATTTAATTAATTAAATTAAATAAACTAACTGTGGTTAACTAAAAGGACTAACAGTGAAAAGGACACAAGGCAAGACGGTTGTGTTGGGTAACAGGATAACTAACCCAGGGACTAACACTGTTAACAAGGAAAGAGAAAGTTTACACAAGATGGTCCCTGAGTTGGACCCGATCCCGATTAAAGGTGGTACAACAGCTTATTAGACAACTACACTTATTAAAGCAAACTTATTCCGGGGACTTAAGAGGAAATTTGTTGTAATAAAGCACTTAAGCTGAATTGAACTAAATAAGCTAGAAACTTAGCTTTTTGAAACTGCAGTGGCTAAATAAGCTTAACAGCTTATTTAGCTTTTCTTTTTGGGATTTAAGCTACAAAATAAGCTAGAAAGCTAGGGGGATAAGTCACTAGGCTAAGGGTGTCCTAAATAAGCTAAGGTCACTAAGAATAAGCCCTAAAATAAGCTGGGAGAAAATAAGCTAAATCTAACAATTTAACAAGAAAACAGAAAAAAAAAAAAGAAAAAAGGCCTACTTTAAGCTAGATTTAAACTAAGCTAAAGGCTAGGATAAGCTATGAGGTTTTGTGGGCTTAAAGGGGAACCTATAAGCTATAAAGAAAAGCAAAAATAACCTAGGGCTAGTTATGAAATAAGCTAGAGAAGTGGTGCTGAAAATGGGTTTCAGCACCAGGGGAGGTACAAACAGGCCTTAAGGGGCTTTTTGAGCTTGTGCAATAAGCTCTAAAGAGCTTATTAGCCAAAACTAAGCACAAACAGATTTAAAAGGGTGGTTAATGAGCTTATTCTCAAAGATTGAGCTAATAAGGACTACTTAAACATGCTGATTATTGGGCTGGAAAATGGCTATTCTCAAAAAAATTGCATACAAACTCTTTGACTTGTTACTTGGTGATGGTTAAAAGAGACAGAACATTGGCTTTGGTAAATGGCTAGAAGCAACACAACAAGCACAAAATTTGTGTGCTTAAGCTGCATAAGCAGCTTGAGCCTTTAAGCTCAAGTTAGCTTAATGAAAATTTGACAGAATCTAAAATAAACCTAAAAACTTATTTTTAAATTAAAAGTTGTGATTAAAATAGTCTAATAAGTCTCACACACTCAGCCAAAGATGGCTGAGTGTGTTTGACCCATACCAATCCCATAATTACCCATTTTGAGGCAAAACCAAACACCCCCTTAATTTGTAAATTTCGGGTTTTTAGCTTTTTAAATGAAGTAAAGGCTAAGACAAGTGATTATAAGTAAAGTTTAAACAATTTAACACATTCTTACACAATTTTAAACAGAATTAAAAAGCTTAAATGATAATTCAAATTTTGACAAATGTAATTTCATAAGAACACTTAACTTTTATTAAAACTGAGAGTTGTTACAACATAAAGCTTTAAAATAACTGAGTTACACTTAAATGATAAAAAAAAGACTTGGAATTTAAATTTAAGCTAAAAAAAACATAAAAATGGTGTGTGTTGTCTCGGCTTGGTCTTGGCTCTTTTATAGAAGCTTAGAGTCTTCACTTGGACTTGGGATGTGTTTGTTGTGAGAGTGGGAAGCAATCCAAGCAATCCCAGCCTTTCATTTGGTCTTATACACCATCTCAACCATTGATGGGGTCTCGGGTTGAGTGTTTTGCAAGTGGGAAGGGGTATAGGGGCAGGGTAAGGTGAGGGTGAGCTGGTGGGAGTACTTGGGAGGTGGTATTGGCCATAAAAACGTGGGGAGAGGGTGGTATGGTTTTGGCGCGAAGGGCATGTACAGGGGGGTGGGTTGCAGGGTTTAAACACAAAGATTGGGGAAGAGGCACAAATGCCCCCCCAACTTTCTTTCTCTTGTCACTTTCTTTTTCAGCCTTTTTTAGTTATAGAAAGGTTTGGAAAGTGGCAGGGTTGGTCCCTCCGTTTTATAAAAAGAAAACAAAGAAGGTTTAGGGTAATGGCAAATCAGGTCCCTGTGGTTTATAACTAAAAAGAAAACTGCCATTTGGCAGTTTTAGTCCTTGTGTTTTATTTTTCTCTTTTTCTTATAAAACCACTTTTAAAACTTGGCATCTTTGGCCCCTTTTCTTTATTTTTTCATTTTTAATTATAAAACAAGTTTTTAAAATTTACATTTTTGGTCCTTGAGTTTTATAAAAAAATGTTTTGGGCTATTGGGCTTGTATTGGGCTTGTATTGGGCCCAATTGAGTGTGTTTGGGCCCAATAAGGTACAGGTTTGGTTATTGGGCTTTTTCAAGCCCAATAAGGTTATGGAGTGGGTTTTGTGTGTACAATGGCTGAGATTGGCTGTAACTGGGCTAGGATTGGGCCTTCAAAGTCTTCACAGTCTTTGTCAATTGCACACAAATGGGCTGTTGTAAATGATTGAGGGCCCATTTGGTCTTCACAGTCTTCATAATTATACTATTGGGCTTTCCCGGCCCATCAGATGGGTTAAGATTGCATTCAATAGTATTCTTCAGTTCCGGCTCCGGTTTGACTGCTGATTCTTCAGTATTGACTCTGACTTTGGCATTTTTGGACTTTGGCCTTGATTTTGCACAGTCTTTTCCATTCCATGCTCAGTTTTGTCATTTTGGCTTGGTTTTCTGTCTTTTTGTTGATATCCACTTCCTGCACAATACAAATGCAAAACAAACATATATTTGGCAGTTTTTTGTCTGTTTTTGGTCATTTAAGCTCGTTTTTAGAGGTAAAAGATATGTGTATTTAAGCACTTATCAACCATCCACGTTGGGCCCAAGACCAGCAACCCGCAAAACGTACAAAGACAGGTTGGGGTCAACCTCGAGCCACAATCGCAAGGACAAAAACTCAAACCGCGTCTACGGATTACCACCTAGCAAAGGAAACACGTGACTTGGTTAAATAGAGTAAAAATATTGCATGAGAAACATAAAAGAGGACGTCAACGTACCAAATGCAGATAAAGGCAATTATGTACTGACCAAAGTCGCTACAATACAAAACATGGCGTAGTCAACGACATCTACCTAACGACAACCACCATATTACCTATCGGTCCACAGGGTGTATCTCATCTCGTGACCTATGCAATCGATAATGATGTCCGCGTATATAAGGAATTCACTAAACACTCCCAATGGTATGACTTTCGCATCTAAAATACACACATACTACTTTTAGAATAAGTATTTACTTTTACGTCGGAGTCCAATTGCGGGAACCCGTCCCGCAGTAAGGCTAACGGTTTAGCTTTTTTCTTAGCAGGAAGTCCATCACTTACTTTTACTTAGTGCAAAATCCATCACGATGATCTTAGAATCTATATTTCAAGGGAGTCACTCTCTCATCCAAATTATACCACACTTTTTGTACTAATAAGTTGGCGCCATCTGTGAGACCCAACACAACTGCGCCCTAAAACTCATCACCAAAAAATGAGCAAATCGGTAGAACATGCTCCCACTCCTACGGATTCTGCTGTATGGAACACAGCAAGAAAGGGAAGCAAGCAAACAACTGATGGCCCTTCTAGTTTCAGGTCAGATGACAAACTCCGTGAGTTTTATGACAAACACAATAATCAGCTTTTGCCTCTAATGGTCAAAAAAGTTCATTAGTAAAAACTCCAAGGAGTTCAAGCTCGCTTGAGTTTTGGAGAAAGCTCTCAAAGAAACTCACAAACTCAAGTAAAAACATAATTCTCCGAGTCGGAATCATGTGATAGAAGAAAAAATCTAAGAAAAAACGAAAGCCCAACCCAATGTCTAGTGGCTCCTACCCTTCTCAAACTCCGAGAACCTTCTCTAGATTGAGACACGGAGATCCTGGACCCTCCCGTTACAGGAGTCCAGTAGATACTAATGTATTCACAAGGCTAAGACAGATGGAGAAGGGTGTCTTCATACGACTGGGCGAAAGGTAGAAAGGCGTGTTCTCACGTCTAGGATCAGAAAACATGCCTCGTCGTAGGCATGTTAGCGCCTGAAGGCACGCGAGTGCCGGGAAGGCCTCCAGAGATCCGAACCTGAGAAGGAAAGAATCAAATAACCTCGTCAAAGCTATGTCACTTGCTCCAGCAAAAGCATAGAGAAATTGAAAGAGAGTGGGAAGCGGCTGACCGAGCAAACTGCCAAAGGCCCACTCTCTTGAGCATAAAGCAATTTCTCTTTAGCATCATTTGCTTTATCTTCTTTGACTTTTTCTTTATACGCTTTCAATCGTCCAACCACATCCTCAAACTCCGTCTCTTTAAGGTCTAAAACATATTCTAGGGCTGCCACAATATGGACAAACCATCTAGGAAGACTTGTGAGAAACTTCTTATGTTTCAACATGACCTCTCCAAGCGTGATTTAGAAGCAATACCTGATAATTTTGCAGCATATTCATTTATGGTACCATTATCCGAAATCTTCATATTCTCAAACTCTATAATTAGGGTTTGAAGCCTAGCTTCCTTCACACGATCAGCCCCTAGCTTACAAGTCTTTATTGCTTCCCACATCTTCTTCTCAGTTTTTAAAGTTCTGATTTGTAAAATAAAATCCTCTAGAATCGATTGAAACAACAAGCCTTTAACTATATTGTTTTTCTTGCCATCGTCTGAGCCCCGGATCTACCACATCACAGACTTCATGAATTCCAAGAAGAACTTCCATACGTATCCTTCATATGGTATAGTTCGTTGACATTAATAATGGACATTGAAATGTGAAGTTTGTTTCTTTTGCTGCTTGTGGTTGTGAAGTACTAGCAACTATCGTTGTTCTTTGTTTGGACCGTGAATACGTTTGCAACGGGGATTTATCTAGCCCTTATTACGCGGATTGGGATTATTTGTTATTAGTTCGTGTTGAATATGCGTAGGCCTATCAACGTTTCCTATATTTCCCTACTAAAACTTAACGATCAGACGAGACAATCCAGCTGGGGAAGAATCTCTTTCAGAAAGTGAGAATGGTAGAGGAGGTCACTAGAAGTCCAGGCCAAAAAAGCAAAAATCTAACACTGATGAAGAAGATCTATCCCAACATTGGTTATGTGAAGAAACAGACTTGTTCAATCTACGGATCCGTAACTTCGAATTCCCCAAAAGAATACACATGCCAAGTAATGTCAAGACATATGACGGAATAGGAGATTTGGAAGATCACTTTAAGATTTTCCAAACCATGGCTAAAGTGGAGCGATGGGTCGTGCCGACATTGTGCCACATGTTCAACTCTACGCTGATAGGATCCGCTAGACTATGGTTTGATGAACTCCCACCAGAATTAATATATAGCTACTGGAACTACAAAAAGCATTCCTTGCAAACTTATTACAACAAAAGAAGTACATCAAAGACCCTGTAGAGATTCACCACATATAACAAAGGGAATGAGAGTCAACAGAAGTGTTCATGGAACGTTTCAAAGCTGAAAGCATGCACGTAAAAGGTGCACCAGAATGCATGAGGGTATCCGAATTCATGTACGGCATCACCAATCCTGACTTAATCAAATGATTAAATTCCAAAGTCAGTAGATGAAATGATGAGCATAACCACAATCTTCCTTAGAGGAGAAGTAGTTGTGGCAAATCAGTCGAGAAAGAAGGGTTCGTCGTCCTAGAGACACCATGAGGCAACCCATAAGCCAAAATTTGACAAAAAAAACATATTTCAGAAGTCGACAAAGGTCAGGCAGGAGACATGACATATTCACACCCCTCATCTCGCAATGGATACTGTGAAATTCAAAGCTCCCCCACCGATGTGTACATTTGTTTGACGCCAAATGTGTTCCACTAAATTGACTTTAAGACTAAGGTGAGTTTCTGAGTTGTGTATATCTCTAATAACTTGTAACCTATCTTTCTCCGATCGTACGAGATCATCTTCACGATGTTGTTCCTCCGAAAAAAACTTGGGAGAGATTGCCTTCTTTCTGTCTTTTAGAATCATATTATGTAATATAATGTCAGTGTACATCAATCTTGTAATTGTCTGAAGACTTTGCGACCGTGCGGGATTTTTTATTATAGTCTGAAGACTTTGCGACCGTGCAGGAGTTTTTATTATAGCTTACTTTTTCTTTAGTATGCCAAAACGCTCGTTTCATATCTTTTCTTGTTGCTTCACGCACTTGCTTATATCTTATTCGCTTCGTATCATTCGAGCCTAGGTGTGAAATAGACTTAACAACAACAGCTCATTCCAGATATATCCCGTCAGTAAGATAGTATCCTCATCTATAGTTCATGTCGTTAGCCACAAATGGGACCTCTGGTATATCTTTCAATAGCATCATGAGTTTGTTGAAAATACGGGTATGTATCACTCAATTATCTAACAATGTATGTGAATAGTTTTCGTCTCATTCAGAATCGCTTACAGAATTGTTTTTGGGGTGTAAGTTGGTTGTCCAGCGAAGTAAGCCGACACTAGACAATCATGGACACCGTGACAATCTTTAGCAATCGAGTTTCGTGGGGTTTTTAGTGTTGTAAAAGTGGAAGCTTGTAAAGCAGTAGCGGCGTCTTTAAAAAACTCAAAGACTAAACCATTAACTTTCTGTTCATCCGTATCATCAAAAAATAATTCATCGGAATTTATTTACTTTTGTCTTTCCTTTCTCATTTACCCGGTCCGGTTGCCGACCGAAACAATGAAATTATTCAAAGGTCGGGTCTGTCGGTCGGGGGATTAAGTTAATTGTGTAATTTTACAAGTATCCCTAAATGTGAAAAATGAAGATCTCAAACAAATTAACATGTGTATGTACCATCAACTCATCAAGTATATTCTTTTATTGACCTTTAGGTTCATTGGGGGAAAGAAGTATCCTAAGGCATTATGCATTTAATAGAAAAAAAGGTATGTAGCATGAGTGTATTAGATGGCATTATGCATTTAATAGAAAAAAAGGTATGTAGCATGAGTGTATTAGATGGATTAAGTTAGTTGGTCCAAGCTTGGTTTATGGGCTTAGTGTTGATTAGGGTTAAGGTATCATGTTTTTGTAATATATAAATAATGGTTAATAATAAAGTTAAATCTACGAGATTTTCATTGTCTAACAGAGTGAAGGTTCAAGTTTATGACATGGTGTTCCCTCAATATGCCTAGTAGTTCACAGTCTAATACTTTAGTTAGTGACTTCAGGATAAATGTTCTAAAGAGTAACGATGAATATTTCAAAGGAGACTCGGATAGATTTAAGTAACTGTTGATGCATAATTTGGTCGGGCCGGTCCTGACGACTCTCCTAGAGCCGTTCGTCGTCTTCCCGGGCCTTAAATAGTGCTGCCAACAAAGAAGAACCGGTTAGAAGGGGACCAGAGGCCGGAGCCCGGGATCCACCCTCCGACGGTCAAGTCAGAATAGTGTAAGCATATAGTAAAGAGGTGGTAGAGAATAACCTGTCCAGGTAGGATGATCCTACCCTTATATATATAGTGTATGGATTAGGGTTACGTAGGATGTGGGCCACCCTTTTATCGGGTTCGGCCCATTGGGTCCGGCCCATTCCGGACTATACGCCAACATGTCCCCCAGTCTAGTATGATATGGTTCTTGATCATGTTATGCTATACTTATGCTATACGTCCTCAGCAAGTAAGCCCATAATAGTATAAGTGGGCTGGGTCGGTCCACACTATACGTCATCATGTTCGTCCAGTCTAGTAAGCGTGGTCGTAGCCGCGGTTACTAGACTAAAAGGACTACTCTTACCGTCGCGAAGACGTTCGCACTTTCCAACCATACGCCGCCATATCTATCTTCAAACTGTGTCAATCATGCCCTATTTTAGGCAGCACCCGCGTACATGTATCGGGTGATTATGCTCGGACACTTGGTTTCCCGTGTCTGGACGGTAAAGACCCCGTAAGAAGAATACGTTTTCTATAGTTGGGGTAACACTAGCATTGGCAAGATACCATTCTCGTTCGTTTCTTACGAGAGGACGATGAGAAGGATTTATAATGATGAAGGCGGACCCCGTAAATAAAGGCCGACAGAAGACGTACTTCCGTGGCAGGGTAATGTGAATATGGCATTCGACTTACGGCCGACGGAAGACGTACTTCTGTGGCCGGGTAATGCGAATATGGCATTCGACTTAGTACCGGACTTGCAATGCCTCTTACGTACTTTCTATATCCGGAGATACTTACGTGACATGCATGAAGATAATTATAATGGTATCGGTATACCCCTATAGCCCCCCAAGTTTAATGGTGCTATGTTCTATTAGTAGTATTAAACTTGCAGACAAAGTATCCAAAAAACATGAATAATTTTAGCACCTACCCCAACAGGTCGTGGCACGCGTAATACGAAGCTTACTAGAAAGGTGGCTGGTTCATATACCCTAATGTGCGATGCACGAAACTTGTAGCCTACTAGGAAATAGCACTCGACAATGTGCGATATGAAATGAAACACAAGGTGTTTGTTTATTTATTATGTCCCGATTTCGGGAATTTAACTCCGTACATTAGGAAGGTAGCGGATTTGAATTAAAAGTAATATGATTTAACTAAAAATAGGCATAAGAACGTGTACAACAAATGTTTTCACGTTTATGTAAGTAAGCCTTGCACGCCCCCTTCACGCCTCCGCAAGCGCTAGTTACATATAGGACTACGTAAGCCATAAAAACAACTGAGGCACGGTCATGTGTCATAATTATGACAGCTAAAAAACTTTCCACAGATGCATTGATAAAGAATAAAAAGTACTCGATTTAGTTTATTCGCGGATCTACATGAGTTGACCGGTGATCAAAATAGTTAGCCGCGGGTTGCCCCCGGCCAGGAGTACAAATGTTAGACTCTAAACGTATAATCTTAAATACTCATTAAGAGCTCAATGGGCGCATGCAGGGGTTGTAGCCCCGTGTCTCCATGCTTGGGTAAGCAATGGAAGTCGTTATGACAAAAGAGTGGATATCCGCTGCGTTGGTAATCGAAACATGTCGTGTGGATAAAGGTTCCGCTGCTCATGATGTTATTCATTGTGAAGTAAACTTTCAAATGCAAAGTACAAAGACTTTGGGAGTGTCCAAGTTCATTGACCGGTGATTTACCTCCGGAAGGCTCGAGACCGCAATGGTGATGCGGTTGGTGACCACGGATACCAAAGAGGAAAACAAGTTCGGACGTGCGGACAAATAATCGTAAATCATTACCCCCACATAAATCGCATAATTTTTGCAAATGAAGGATAAATATGCAAAATAATATTTACTAAACCATTTAATATGGCATGTCGTTGTATGCGATGTTTTTACCAAGTCATGGCTTAATCAAAAAATTATATTGTTTTCTGTTGAAACAATTTTTTTGTTTTTTGTTTTTTTTTTTTTTTTTGAAAATGTATATCAAATATGGTAAACACCAACTAAGAAAGCAGGGCCGCGACATAATTTTTTAGAGCGGACCATAAATATAAAGAAGTCGGGCCGCGACATAATGTTTGGGACGGATCGAAAATATAAGGAAGCTAGGCCGCGACATAATTATGAAGAGGCCGGACCGACCCATGACGGAAGTCGGGCTCACTGACAAAAATATAAGAGTCCCTTTAAAATAATCATTGCAAAATAATGTTTGCATAATAATATTTACAAACAAGTAAGGGATAATTCCAAATAAGAAAAAAGATATGAATAAAATCTTTTTATCAAATTAAAAATATTAGTAATATCTTGTTATCAATTAAAAAAATACAGATAACATCTTATTAAGTTTAAAAAATATTAGTAATATCTTATTACCAATTTAAAAAAAATACAGATAACATCTTATCAAATTTTAAAATTACATTTGCCATACGATAAGACCCGTGAAATGTTTGGATATCCGTCTTAAGAAAGCGGATGCGAAGGTCGGACCTTGGATGCGTACGTTTTTAAGTTTTGTGAAGAACTTGGTTGTACATTAAATACTTTTTGGCTCATGGGTAATATAAGCTTATAAGTTGTACATTTTATTTCTAATAGAGATACTAGTTGTATCGATACATGCACCATATGTACATTTTTTGTAAGTTCATGCAAGCAAACATATCATCTACGTATTTACGTGATATAGAGGAAATACAACACAACATTAGGAAATTTAAAATACAACACAATACTAGTAGTAACCATGTGACATAGACTTATCATGTCCATCTCCGGTTTGGTCATCTTCGGCTCCGCTGCTCATCATATAATCATGCCGTGGTTCTCCTGAAGAGCCGTCGCTACTAGCATCTAACGCAATTTCTTGATCGGTAAGTTGAGTGGCTTCATTTTGCTGCACCTCGACATTAAAGACACCTTCTTCAACGTCTAAGGGTAGTTCAAGAGGAGATTGTAGGATCATTCCTTGCCTTTTTTTTGTATGTCCTTTTAAACCGTGTAGCAAACGAGCATAAGGATCACGACTCACCCCGATGAAGAACCTCCACCACTTGTTTTTTTCAAAATTCGAAGGGTAAAATGGTCATTTTACATGGCTAGAATAGTGACAAAATACACACAAAGGTCGAAATTTGAAAGTTCAGTACATACAATAAGAAAAAAAAGTTCAATACACACAATAACAAAAAGTGACAAGTATGATACATTTTCAAGTAATTATCAATAGTATAAACAAGTCATTAGCAGTTTAGCACGCAACGCTAGGGGTGTTAGTGACATGTTTAATCAAAAAACCGTTGGTCACATGCATGCTTATATACAAAAATTGCGCTTTGACGAAAAGTCAACTTTTTTTTTTTTTTTTGCACAATATATCACGTAGAAGTGATTTCTCTTTTTTTTTCTTTTCTTAAAAGCTTGTTAAAAAAGAATCTTAGCCATATTGTTCTTTTTACTAGTAAACGTGTCATGGCACTTCAAAGATTAAAGAAAGGAGGAGGGAGCCAAACTTACAAAAAACGAATATGAGGTTTCAAATTCGCCAATATTTTTCTTGGTCAGAACGTGTAGATGATGTTTCAGATAAGGTAGGACGAGCATTTTGTTCGTGTCCCACGGATGGCGCCAACTTGTTGAAGCATAATTTGGTCGGGCCGGTCCTGACGACTCTCCTGGTGCCGTTCGTCGTCTTTCCGGGCCTTGAATAGTGCTACACACAAAGAAGAACCGGGTAGAAGGGGACCCGAGGCCGGAGCCCCGGGATCCACCCTCCGACGGTCAAGTCGGAATAGTATAAGCATAGAGTAAAGAGGTAATAGAGAATAACATGTCCAAGTAGGATGATCCTACCTTTGTATATATAGTGTATGGATTAGGGTTACGTAGAATGTGGGTCACCCTTTTATCGGGTTCGGCCCATTGGGTCCGGCCCATTCTGGACTATACGCCAACAGTAACAATGTTCCTTACATTCCTTCTAGACCACTTTCCAAGAATCAACGCGTCATCTACATTTTGTAATAGCGAGACATTAATCTGACCCTCATTAAGAACAAGCCCTTTAAACATTCCTTTGCTGCAAGATTCTAAAATGAACACCTAGAAGAGCTTCCATAGCAATAAGGAAGGGAAAGGGAGAAAGAGGGTCCATGGCAATAAGCGACTACGAATTAAAAGTATTGCTAAAATGAACTAGCGCAAGTTCCTATGTGTACTAAGGGTGTGTTTGGTAGGGAGAGTTGATGGTGGAGTAATGAAAATTGACTCAACTCTATGTTTGGTAGAGAGAAATTAAAAGAGTAAGAATCAAAAGAAATTATTATAGAAATTGAGAGAAATGTGTAATGTAATTTGGCTAGATCTATTTCCATTATTTTGATGGAGAAACCGAATTTTTTTTTGAAAAAATGTTTTTTTATTTATTATTCCTTTTCTTGTAGTTGCTTCCAATAATAATTTTATTAAAAAAATATCTTATCAAATCAAGTTTTTACATATGACAGAATGCATAATAGCGGGAGCGAAAAACAAAAATACGAAGGTTTAAGAGTTACCGACTTTCGAAACTGATTTTTGCTTTTCATGAGAACACGAAACATGTTATTCGGGTCACGGATGGCGCCAACTTGTTGATGCATAATTTGGTCGGGCCGGTCCTGACGACTCTCCTGGTGCCGTTCGTCGTCTTCTCGGGCCTTGAATAGTGCTGCCAACAAAGAAGAACCGGTTAGAAGGGGATCCGAGGCCGGAGCCCGGGATCCACCATCCGACGGTCAAGTCAGAATAGTATAAGCATATAGTAAAGAGGTGGTAGAGAATAACCTATCCAGGTAGGATGATCCTACCCTTGTATATATAGTGTGTGGATTAGGGTTACGTAGGATGTGGGCCACCCATTTACCAGGTTCGGCCCATTGGGTCCGGCTCATTCCGAACTATACGCCAACAGTTGCTATTTGTGGAAATGATGTAAAAGCAAGTATTTCTGGATTTGAAAGTATCAAAAGGATTACTCATAAGTATGAAGATAAACAAATTTCCGTTAGGTGCGTATGAACACTTTTGATCCTTTATTGACGACTAGAATGGATTTTAATATGCGGCACTTTGTGGTACAACAACAACTATACACAATCTCGTCAGAGTGGGGCATGGGTGCGGGCAGAGTGACTATAAGAACTTATTATAGCAGTCTTGCAAAGACTGAATTTGTAGCACTTGGAAAATTTTGTAACTTTGTAAGAAAGAAATGGAACAGGTTTCTGGATTGGATTCAAGCCTATTAAGCCCAAAACTCTAAACAACCTGTTGTGTAGAGGTGCAAATTAAAACCGGTTTTTTTTAAAACCGGTCCAAAAAACTGGAACCGGTTTTTAAAAAAACCGGTTTTTATTTAACCGAACCGGTTAGACCGGTTTTCGGGTTTAATAAGCGACCGGTTTTTTACCGGTTTAGTAACTTTTACTGTTCACATCAGACGTGACTTTTATTTATATCGTATTTGTTGTCGTAAAACCCGTAAATGTCGTATTTTATTCGTTATAGCTCCGTTTTTAATGATTCTTTTGAGGACGTTCTCGAGAATTGAAAGTTCTATAATTTTTTATGAGGTTTACATCAAATGTAACTTTCTGTCATGAATATTAACTTTATAAAAAATTAGTTTTATAAAAGTATTAATTGTCGTAAACTCGCGAAATTCATAACTCGTTCGTTATTAATTGAAAAATTACGATTCTTATCATTTTGGAATCCTAAAAATATGTATTATTTGTTAAAAATATCAAACTTTCTGTTTGAATAATTTTTATAAAAAGTTTTTATAAACTCCGTTTAATTAACGTATCTTTTTCGTTATTAATCCGTTTGACAAGTTTCTTACCTTTTCGGAATCGTCGTGAATTGTATTAATATTATAAAAAATTAAATTAAGTATGGTATTTTTATACACTTTTGGATCAGAAATTATGGGTTACTTTATTAAGTCTATTTATAACCTTTGTTTTTATATATACACTTTATACTATACAAAATGTACAATTCCTTTTACTTCCATTATGACTTTATTTTTGTGTTCATATATCATGACTAAAAGCTCATAAAACTATATTTCCCCAAGAAAAAATCCATGTTTACAAGTTAAACATATCCTAAGTGATTTCACTACATAAACAACACATATGCAAATATAATCATAAAAATAAAAAGTTAAGGGCGTAAGATGACCTTAATGAGATGATGATAGAGATGTACTTAATTGCTAATCCCTTGTTTTAGACTTTAGAAACCCGAGATAATAACCTAGAAAACCCTTGTTTTCTTAATAAAACCCTAGCTTCCTTTTACTTGATTAATACTTGAAAATACTTAGCCAATGCTTAGAAACACCTTAGAATATCTTAGGATGGATGTGTATAATTGTATAGGTTGTAGAAAATTTGTAATGGATTGCTTAGAGTGTGGGGGGGGTTGAGTCCGTGTCTTACTTGTGAGCAAAAAGGGAGTGAATTTTGTGATCAGTTTAAAGTGTTTAGCATATGCATGTGTTTATCTCTACATACTTTCTTATATATGGAAAATTTAGTCCATAAAGATGCAATAGTGGTCAAGGAGGCATAAGGAGGGTTTTAAGGGTTCATGCTTTCCTTGTCTTGAGTCAAAGTAACAAGGTATGGCTAGGCTTTAATGCAAGAGATGTACATTTGACCAAAGTTGGAAAATTTTCTTATATCTTGTATCATTTGCCAAGAATTCGGCATATAAGAGATGTACATGATATATTTGAGTAAACTTTATGTATTGGGTGTGGAATTTTTTTTTAATATAATGTTATGGGATTTGGGTAAATATGTGTTATATATTTGGGCATATGGTTTTTAGTGGCATAAAATGACACCGTTTAATGTAACCTAAAGATGTACGTTTGTGACCCTGTCGATTATTTTAAAGTTATTAGGTATCGAAAATGTTTCCGCGAGTATTTTTTTATCTGAATAAATCGGTACTTTTGTAATATATATATTTTTTTCCCCTGTTTTGTGCCAACAATTTTTTTTTAAAATAAAAAAAATACAATTGGGCTGGCTCAAAGTCGCAGCCCAATAAACTGGGCCAAAGTTGGAGCCCAACTAAGTGCTACTGTAGCAAAGCGGGTGAAACTATGTCGTTTCACACGCCCTTTAGTATATAGGTATAATAAACAAAATCGAATCATAATATTGCTGGTTTGATTTAAATAAACTAAATACGCGATATTACTTGGATTCTTACCTTGTGCTATATAGCCTTTTTAAGAGGAAATTTCAGGACTAGACACATAGGGAATGTGTTACGAAACATGACCCTTGAAACCCGTGTTACCAAAAACTACTCTACGAGCAAATACACTTTGCACGTCATGATTTTTTGCGAGCCATCGTTACACGTGCCTTTTTTCAGATGATTTGAGATCGTTACACATGTTTTATAAGCGCAAAGAGGATTGCTCGTCATCTTCAATTTGCTCGTCCTATTTATTTTAAAACTAGTCTAATATGGTGACACGTGGCAATGCAAGCAAATTGGATTGCTCACCATCTTAAATTTGCTCGTCATATTTATTTCAAAACTAGTTTAATATGTCGATACGTGAAAGTGCAAGAAAATGGGTTTGCTTGCCATCTTTATTTGCTCGCCATGTTCATTTGGAAGTCGTGAAAATGCAAGCAAATGTGTTTGCTTGTCATCTTTATTAGCTAGCCATGTTCACTTGAAAGTTGTGAAAGTGCACGTAAATGCAGAGGCGGACCCAGGATTTTCAATGGGGTGTTGCACAAAATAAATGTTGAGTCAACTAAACTTACGCCGTAAGAAACTAAGGTAGCACAAAAAAATTTGAGGGTTGCACATACCAAAAAAAGGTCAGTTTTGAAAAAAAAAATCACTTCGCGACCTAAAATCGGGTGTAGCCCGTGCTACACCCGGCACCTATGTGGGTCCACCCCTGCGTAAATGTGTCTGCTTGCCATATCTATTTGCTAGCCATGTTCAATTGGAAGTTGAAAGTGTAATACGATACTTGAAAGTGGCAAGAATATTTGCTCCCTATATCAAAGAAAATTAAAGATTAAATAAATAATGGGCTGGCATTTAGAGGAATTTGGCATTTATGTTTTCATCAGTCAACTGAATTCATAAGATGAATTGTGCGAGCAAAATAAAAGAATTCATAGGATGAATTGTGCGAGCAAAATAAATTTGGGTAGCAAACCATTTGCTCGTATAGGTTTTTTTTCTTTTCTAATCAATTATTTAACATGGCGAGCAAAGGCATTTGCTCGTACACATTGCTAGGCGCATTTGGTATAAACACGCTGATACGGATCCAAACGTCAGCGTTGATCAGGCCGGAAGACAGGATGAGCTCGGTGTTGAAAGTGACTAGAACCGGCCCATTTAATTAAGCCCAGTCCAACCAGTGATAAAGAGAATTTTAATCTATGTTTGTTTCTATTGTTTGAAACTTAAGTTGTGAGATTTGTGTTTATCCCTTTTTCTTCTGTATGTTTATCGCTTTCTTTAGGATTTCTATTTAAGCATTGTAACTCTTTTGGTTGGATGGTTGATTTTTATTGAAGCATTCTTAAACACAAACAAACGTGTTATTGTTTTGTGTATCTCGGTTGGCCGAGACTACCCCGTTTTCAGTCACGAACCACATCAAGTGGTATTCAGAGACCAGGAATCTCAGGATGTCGGGCATAGATCACAGCCAACAACACCGTCGATTCGTCGACGGAGGCAACGGTTATGAAGAACGTGATCCTCGCGATGCTAAGATCTAACGCCTCCGTCAACAGGTTCGTAAATTGGAAACTAACTCTTTTGACAGGTACGACGAGAGGGCAGACACCATGGCAACACAGTCAGTTGTGGATGAACACGCGGACACAGACGACAGGTATGACAATCTTTTCGCTCGCCGCCACCATCGCCACCACCAACCACACCACAGGCAACACAGACCACACCCGAGACAGCAACAACAACCGGTAGACCCGCTTCGTTCCTTAGGTCTATGCACCGAGATCCCGGAATTTGAAGGCAGGTTGCAACCAGACGACTTTCTCGATTGGATACAAACTGTAGAGCGCATATTTGATCTTCGTGATATCCCCGAACGCCTAAAGGTAAAACTTGTTGCAATTAAATTAAAAAAATATGCCTCGTTGTGGTGGGAACATGTGTAGACTCAGCGTTCTCGGGACAGCAAACATAAAGTGGAAACATGGGACAAGATGAAACGCATGTTACGAGCTAAGCTTCTTCCTGTTACATACAAACAAGATGCATACTTGGATTATCAGAATCTAAAACAGAGCTCTTTGTCCGTTGAGAAACTAATTAGCGACTTTGAACGAATGCGGATGCGTTGTGGTGCGGAAGAAGATGATGAACAGATTATTGCACGCTTCTTGGGTATTCTCCGGCCGGAAATTGCGGACATAGTTTCGTTACAACAATACAATTCTTTTTCTGACGTGTGCCGGCTTGCTTTGTAGGTGGAACGCCAACTCGCCTAGAAAAGTAAGACGTTCCCCAAGTTCCCAGCGTACCCCCGCACACTTTAACACCCCCAAAATCATGTCGCAGCGGAAAGGTAACAATGGGGTGCTACGTCAAAGTACAAAAATCAAGATATAGAAAACGACCTTAAATGGACGTTAAAAATAAGATTCATTCAATGTCATTACAAAAGATCAGAGTTTTCACGTTAGGTCCCATAGTTTTGATAAAAAGACATTAAGATTTTATAAGACAAAAGTTTCATTGAATTTAAGAAATCAGAATCCCTCTAATAGATATCCGTCACGGCTCCCATCCAAGCTTATGCCTCAGCACCTGAGATTAAAACATGCTAAAACGTCAACAAAATTATTGAGTGAATTCATAGGTTTATCAGGAAATAGCGTGGACCACAAGATCAAAGTAATAGTAGACTATGAAACACATTCAATAGTCAAAAACATGTATTATTGCCCTAAGCTCATGACACCGAACATTAACGTAATAAACTGTAATCAAACCAGTACTCGAGGTTTGTGCCACAACACGGATACAGATGTTACAAAAACATCCTACGAATTTTCTCAATACAGATGCTGCCAAACATCCTACGAATCTTCTTCGAATGTTAAATGCATCAATGGTCAACTAGAAACCACAGCCCAGACATGGATGGTCAGTCCTGATAGATCTATCCATAACACTAGCGTATACCCATTAGGTTATTAACGGTTCATGATAAAAGGGGACTTAAATGGCAATACGGTAACTTAGTCAATAATGTAATCAGGAAATAACATACAGTTTTGAAAACACTTGTGTCCAAAGAAATCAAGCATGTAATCTCCCTCGAATTTAATAAAACAAGTAGTAGAAAAAGGGGCTACGAACTCACCTTGAGTGAATGGTAATCAACAAGTATTCACAATAGAAAATGCGTCACGCTTACGATCGAATGCAACCTAATCCAATATAGGTCGTATAAGTACTAAACACTTTGATTATTTATAGGTCGTATAGCTCATCATACTATCGTTCAGGCTATCATAATTAAGAGGTCATGTAGTGAACGTATGAGGAGCTAGGACACTTTAAATCGTAAATCCAACAACTCGTCGATACGCCACCCCGAAGAGGCCTCATTATGAAACTCCCTAGTAATATAGTACTTTGATTAATACCACATATAGGTCTATATAGTTCAATCACCATCTAATTGTTTTGGTAAAATTGTGTTTAATAAGTAAAAACGTTTATAATTACCGTTTTAGTAAAACTGGCGTAACTTTCTCGTTTTTAATCCGTTTCTTTCGTTTCTTACGTCCACGCCTTCGTATTAAGACGAGTTATCAAAATATAACATTTTCAAAATTTGAGTTTTTCTGATGAATAGTGATTTTACTGTTCATAACAGCTATATACTTATTTTTATAGATTTAGTTATCGTAAATCTCGTAAATGTCGTAACTTATTCGTTTTAACTCCGTTTTTAGCGATTCTTTCGAGTACGTTCTCGTATTTAAAAGTTTTATCATATTAATGATGTTTTAAAAATATAAGTTTCTATGGTGAATAGTAATTTTTATAAAAATAGTTTTATAAAAGTATATATTTAACGTAAACTTAAAATCGTCGTATCTTTTTCGTTATAAATCGGTTTTTCGAGTTTCTTATCATTTTGGAATCGTCATGAGACGTACTATCTTTATAAAGGACAATCTAGCTGTTACAAAATACTAACTAAAACAGCCCCTATATATCTTTTGGGGTTTATTTATATAACTTTATTTTTTTTACATATACTTTTTAACTACAAGTTTATACTTGAACTTTTTATACTTTAACAAACATGTTACTATACTTATAATTCCTTTATTCCATGATATTATCAACTACACAACATATGTAAAAGTGTTCAAAATCATAACCACAAGTAGAAATATGTTTTACATGTTTAAAAGTATCCTAATGGTGATTTAGTTATATAGAACATGTAAACACATAAAAATGATAAAAGTAAAGACATAAAGGTTTATAGATAACCTTATAGTGATGTATGATGATGAACCAAAGTATCTAAACCCTTGTTTAAATATAAAACCCAATCTTGCACTAATGAAAACCCTAATTATTCAAATGAAAACCCTAGCTTCCTTTCTTTGATAAATACTTGCAAATGGTTAACCAAGGCTTGTAAATTAACTAGTATATCTTAGGAGGATTGTGTGAAGGCTTGTATATGAATGTAGAATTTTTGTATGATTGAGTTGGAAAAGGGTTTTGAGCCGTGGCTTAAAAGGAGAAAAGGAGAGGTTTTGTTCTTTTTTCTAGTGTTTTGAGAGTGTATGGCTTATTACTTGTATGCACTTCTTCTTATAGGAACTAGGCTAGTCAAAGATCATTAAAATAGTCCAAGGAGGGGGGTTGGGTCATTTGGGACAAAGGGGAGGGTCTTAAGGGATGAATAGTGTCTGGTTCTTAATAATGAAGTCATCCCATGGAAAACATGGAAATATGTTTTTCATTGATATTTTCTTGTATCTTTTTATACATTATCGGTTTTATATGTATATAGGATAGATATTTGAGTTAATTTTATGTGTTGGGTATAAAAGTGGGTATTTGTTGAAGCGTAGAAATTTTGGTGCTTTCGGGTATGCCTAAATGAAATTTTATCGCGAAACGTAATCAGTTTACGTAACCAATAAAAATAAAATAAACAAAGTTAATAATTATACTCAAAATAATTACTTAACACTTGCTTGATGTAAACATTTATTTGTTTGGTGTCCGTTTACGCTAAACGATAATTTTTAACTTACGCGATTTAACTTAACTATTAAATTTAAAAGCGAACGCGTACGAAAAAATAATAATTAGTGAAATAGATGACGTCGTAAATGACCTGAAAATACGGAATGTTACAAATGCTTTGGGATTTTTAATATCAAAACTTATTAATATTAAGTTTCTTATATTATAATGGATAATAATAACGGCATAGATATTCTAATCTACTTCAATATCGAATACCAGAAAACTGTATGAATGTTGTATTTATTAACTTATATTTTATTAACGCGGGTATAGCTAATCTAGATCTCCGTCTTCTCTCTTCTTTTATTGCCCTCTTGTCCTGTCGTGTCGTTAATTGACAGTATGACTTAGGGCTCAATATAATTTGACCGAACAAATCATAGTTTGGTAAACCACCTTGAATCTACTGCGGAGTGAAGGATCTTGGATCCAACGCATAACCCTTTGGGAATCAGAAAGATAAAGACGAGAAAGACCAAATGAATCCAGTTTCAGATTGTATAGTTTAATGGTAAAGTTTGATTACCATTAATCCTCAGAATAGTTAACGAGTTTTTCTATTTTATTTATATCATATGCATCACCTAAATCCTAAGCTATGGGCCTGGGTTATATTAAGTTAAGGTGGCCTTAGTTATCTATGGTATTTGTCTTATTACCTATATCTAGTTGATTTATGAATGAAGGTGGCATCGGCCCCTATGGTCTAGTGGTTACGACCTCTCTCTTTCACAGAGAAAACGAGGGTTTAAGTCCCTCTGGGGGTATACCAAGACTAAAGACTATATTATCCGTATTTGTCAAGTCCTTCTATTAGTCTACTCAGAAGAGACTTTCTATTTTATGTCAAATATTATATTTTTTCACGTGATATGTATTTGTCAAGTCTACATTGGGAGCGAAAGAGTGATTACTGGAACGTCTAAAATGATTAGGCGTGGGTCGATGCCCGAGTGGTAATGGGGACCGGGACTTAATTCATTGGCAATATGTCTACGCTGGTTCAAATCCAGCTCGGCCCAACAATTCGCCAATCTACTATCAGATGGTATAACCCTCTTGTTCTTAAGAAATACCTGATACAAGACAAGAGAATAAAAAAATGAATCTAAATTTTCTGCTAGATCTCTTCTTATTTCCCTGGGATTGTAGTTCAATAGGCGTAAGCACGCCCTGTCAAGGCGGATGTTTCTGCGGTTCGAGCCACGTCAGTCCCGACGGATCCAATAAGATACATCAGTTCGCGCTTCTCCATTATCTGTGAAATGAAGGACAGCGAGAATAATTGAATTTGACGGGGTTTCCCTTTTTTTTTCTGGATTCTCTCGACACCCTAAAACTAATATGGAAAAATAACTAAAATAGTGAAGTTGATAGAATCTTTCATCTTTTCTGCGCGGACTGTCTTTCCTCATACTTCCTTTGTTATGTTTCCAAAGAAAAGAGGATCACTAAAATTTAGAACATAATTCCTGTCTTTTTCCACTTTGCTTGTATTGTTTGTTGGTGGGGTTTTGTAGTTAATGGAAACGGACGGGTTAGATTATACTTCATTGGATGGTTCTACAAGGAAGACCTAAGGTAGGTTATACAAAAGAAAGAACAGAAATAAAGGATAAATAAAGGCATTTTTTATTGGTCTGGGAATCCTATCTTGGATTCGGTATGGATAAAAGATCTTCATATGTTATATACTATTAATTCTCCACGACGAATTAATTTAATAACTCAGATATTGTTATTCATGATATTGATCGATTCAATTATTCATCGATAGTTATGCATTCATTGGAATTGAAAGGTGAAAGATTTATCATCTCTATGGGATTAAATCCCGAGTTATTGTATTGTGAAATAAAAAAACCAATGAGATTATGGAAGTAAATATTCTTGCATTTATTGCTACTGCACTATTTGATGAAAAGCCGACTTGAGATATCTGAGGAGAAAATTCGTCTTGTTAAGAAATTGTTGTATGATAATTCATCTCCTCAACCTCCGGAAGAACTTAATTCTGCAAATTCTGATGCTGTAATCGTGTCTTTCTCTCCATCCCCTACCCCCGTTGAGGGTAGTGACTCTCTTATAGTGGAGATTGATATTTTTCTTACTCCGGATGACTCTATACCACCGGGTATTGAGAATGACGACTATGACTCAGAAGGGGATATTCTTGAAGAATTGCTTAACAATGATTCACTTTCACTTCTTGAAAATGAATCATTTCACTTTGATCGTTATTATGATCCATCATCTCTTTCCCCCTTTCCACTTTTCCCCACCCCTTTTCCCCTCTCCCTTTTCTTCCCCCCCCCCCCTCCCTCCCCCCCCCACCTCCCTCCCTCCCCCATCGTCTCCTGCGAAACCACTGGATGATGATGGAATTTACTTTGATGCTGAGCCCGATACGTGAGTTTTTACAAAAGTGGTGGATGATATTTCTGATAATTCGACAAGAGAACTTTATGTTCATGTGCCTAATGTTTTACCCACCCTTCCCACCCTTTCTCCAATGTTTGACACTTTGCTTCCATTTTCATCCGAAAATGAGAACAAAGTTTTCAATTCTAGTATTCTTGCTTCTAATGAGAGTATTCCTCATTCTTTATTCTCATCGAGGCTTTATGCTTTCCGAGCTCATTTCTGATTTTCTAAAAAGCCGTATGATGATTTATGGAGGGAACATTCCTTCTGGATGTCCCTTTTTTCCATTTTCTATCCTCCTTGGCCAATCAAGGATGGGGGATCGAGTCAGGTCAAGACTCGGTAACCAAACATAAGTGCTTGGTGGGTGGAAACTACGAGCGTGAACAAAAAAAAACGTTTTAAAAAACCGAATACCGGTTGAAACGCAAAACAGAACTGGTCAACCCCGGGTTCGACCAAACCGGTTTCGGTTTGAGGCCAAACTGGCGGTTTGGAACCGGTTTAGGGTTTTCGAGCTTCCACCGGTTTGTATACCGGGTTTTCGAACCGGTTTGAAAAACCGGTTTCCAAAAACCGGTTTCAACCCGAAACCGTTTTTTTTTTATTTAGCTTTTTTATTGTGAGAGGTCCCGTGAAGGAGAGTTTTCGATAGAGATGCGGTCAACGAGTTATCTTCGGCAGAAATATATTTTTTCGGCAACAAATTCATTTTGCGGCAACAAAATTTATTTTGCGACAACAAATTTATGTGGCGGATTTGGCTGAAATTCGTATGGTCACTCAGAAATGACCCAACGGGCAAGGAAAGTTGTGAGCTGTGTCACTTTTTGGCCTTTCGAGGTAGTTTCGGGCCTCAAAAGAGCGTTTTTATGTTTTATAAGTACGTTTTTGGGTAAAAGGTAGTATACATCATTTCTTCCCATGTCCTCATACTCTTTTTGACGAATTTTTACCTGTACCAATGCTTATCTCTATCTTGTACCCATGCTTATCTTTATGGCCGTTTTTTTAGATCTTGTCCCCCTACATGCTTTTCTTCACATGCTTATCTTTATGGCATTTTTTTTATCTTGTCCCCCCACATGCTTATTTTTATGGATCTTGTCCGCCTACATACTTATCTTCACAGTCTTTGTGCTATTTTATCTCATTATAAATAGAGAGGTTGTGTTTCAATGTTAATCACAACTCAAAAATCACAATCCTAAGCAAAAAAAACTCTCCAAAGCAAACCAAATTTCTTTCAATGGCAAGTGAATCCGCATCCGCCTCAGCTACCACCGGTGTTGGTTCAACAAGTGCACCGACAATTCGTGAAATCATATCAACCAATCAAAACCCTCAAATTTGGAAAGACTTCAACCTTTGCATAATGACCGACAACTCACAAAAAGCTCAATGCAAGCATTGCTTTCATTTCTTATCGGTCGGTTCCAATACGACGTTGAGGAATCAAATAGAGCATCCGCATTGTGAAGCAAAGAAGGCACAGAAGAACCAGAATTCAGAAGCGGGGCAAACGTCTATGGCTCGAGATGGGAGTGTTTTCAGGTACGATCCGGATTATCTTCGTGAACAATTCGCGGGTTTGGTGATTCAACGAGCGTTACCGTTCAACCACTTTGACCACGAGCAAACAACGAGGGTGTTCCAGAACACTATGCAACCAAGATACACTCATGTAAGTCGCTCTACTCTCAAACGTGATGCAATGAAACTATGGTTGGCGGCTAAACAAGAAATAATTGATAGTTTTGGTAACATAAATGCTTGTGTCAACCTAACAACGGATGTATGGTCCGCTCCTCATGGGGTGCCCGGTTCTTACATGTGTGTTACCGCACATTGGATTGAACCCGGTACTTGGCAAATGATGAAGCGGGTCATTTCATTCGAAGAGTTTCCGTCTCCTCACACGGGTGGAGCCTTGTTTAAAATGTTGACAAAAGTCCTTACCAATTTTAACTTGGAAGATAAAGTTATGTCAATTACATTGGATAATGCTAGCAACAACACATCCGCCATGCAATAAGAGAGTCTTTTAAGACAATGTTAAAAGATATTTTCAAATCAAGTGCAAGAACCCGACAACGCTATGTTAAAATCTGTAAAGATGCAGAGAAACCTTGTTTACGACCAAATTGGGACGTTCCAACACGATGGAACTCCACTTATCATATGTTCCTAAGTGGTTTGAAACAACAAAATACTTTGAAGATTTGAATTTTAAAGTATAAAACTCTTGAAAACTAAATTTTAACATTGATACAAACTAATCTAGGTTTGGTGAAGTGCAAGGAACCCATATGACCCACTTCGACCCATATCAGTCCCTTACCCCAAACACCCCTTTAAATTGGTTTTAAGCATTTTAAAACTGGAAAATTGATTTCGAAGGTAAAATTATTTGAATACCAGACCAAACATGAACTAAATAAGCATTAAGAATTAAGTTTTAACAAAATATAAACACACTTAAGCTGCGACAATCAAATGAGCAGATACAAAAGCATAAAAGACAGTTTTTATAAAAAAAGACTTGAACTAAAATTTCATAAAAAAATTACATGACATTAAAAGTAAATTACAATATTTAAAAAAACTTGAAAACATAAAATTAAGCTACCCTAAATTATGCTACACTACTCCTAGTTAGGTCTTCTTCTTCTTATCTGTCTTCTCTCTTTTATATGCTGTGTGGTCTTCAAACTTTGTGTGCTTGTTGTGTTTTTGTTGTGAGAGGCAACCAAAACTTCAATCCAAACCATCCATTTAGCTTGCTACCCAAGTCCATAGATCTGAACCTTCCATTTTCTTGTCATTAACCTTGAACGAATGGGGATGTTAGGGATTGCCAAGGTGGCTTGGAAGCTTATGGGACGTGGGGCTCGTTTGGGGAGAGTGACAAGTTTGTCTTTGGTTGCAGGTCACGTGAAGGGGGTAATTGAATAGGGTTTTGGGTTTGTTGTTTGGCGGGAAATAAGGGTTGTTCTGTTTGTATCTGTTTCAGAGGTGAAGGTTTGGAAAAATGGCAAGAATGGCCCTTGAGGTTATATAGAGTTTTAGCATGTATAGTCCTTTAAGGACTAACGGTGGTGGGGTAAATGGGTGTTATGGCCTAACGTTGTTATGTGTGAATTGGGCCTTTGTTTATATTTTGGGCCAGGTAGTATTAAAAGAAGTACTTGGGCTTAGGATTTAAGAGGGTTTTATTTAAATATAATGGGCTGACCCAGCCCACTAAAATGGGTACGGGTCGGCCCATTTTATCATGATAGGGTTTCGGGTTCGTTTTTCCACGCTCTTTCCAATGCCGTATCCCAGGTTTGACTTTGACTTCATCTTGACTTCATTAAATGCACAAACGTTGTAGAGTCGATCTGGAAATATCCGTTTTAGCTCCGTTTTCAATCCTTTTGTACCTTTGGCCTCGGTTTTTCGTGCTCTTTTCAAATCCGTGCTCGGTTTTGTTTGGTTTGGCTTCTTTTTCGTCCTTTAGTGAATATCCAGTACCTGTACAGTACAAACACAAAAACAAGCATATATATGGCATTTTATGTGCGTTTTTGGTCGTTTAGGGTCATTTTTATAAGTAAAAGGTATGTGTATTTAAGCACATACCAGGCCTATGAGAACTCTTTGATCTACAAAGAGAAAACAAAGAGGATCCATGACTCAAAGATCAAGAACCGTGTTTTCAATGTTGGTGATCGAGTCCTCCTCTTCAATTCTCGATTAAAGATTTTCTCGGGAAAGCTCAAGACCCATTGGACCGGACCATTCACTGTTGCTCAAGTTTTCCCTTATGGTACCGTCGAGTTATCTCAAACCGATGGGCCAAACTTTAAGGTGAACGGTCATAGACTCAAGCACTACTTTGGAGGGGACATACCACCTATGGTTGTCTCGGATCTCCAAACCTTCCCCATGGACAACTAAATTCGAGGACGAGTCAAGCTTAGTGACTCTTTAATAAACAAGCACTTCATGGGAGGCAACCCATGCTTATCCTAATATAATTATAATAGTAGTAATGAAGAAGTGTGACGTGAGGAGGTTCGCCTCTTCCTTTCTCGTGTTTCGTGGTTTATGTTGTATGTCTAGGATTTCCCCGGATTATGAAGACTCTCATGCTCATGGTTTTGTCCTTCGTTCACTCGAGCTTCAATCTTTAACATGATTTTGGGAATCCAATATCCTAAATCTTATCGACTAACATTTATCTTTGAGCATAATTAATAAACGGCTTTAGATTTACGTAGAGACCCTTCTTAAAACATTGAGGACAATGTTCAATTCTAGTATGGGGGGATCTATCGATTTGATTGTGCCTGTAGTCGTTGTTTTTACGTAATCCCGTTTTTACCACCAAAATACCAAAAAAATGAAAAAAATTTAATTTTTTTTCAAAAATAAAATAAGTGTTTTGTTACAATTTTTGACTTTCCTGCTGGGTAGAATAAGAATAAATTTTGACTCGATCGAGCGTGTTGAGCTCTTAGCTTTGTCCCTTAACCGTTATAAACTTGACTAAGCTAGTTTATTTGACTAAGCATTCGCGAATCTTTTTATTAAAGATTTTAATGATATGAGTAAATTATGAGTTAGATGCTAAACAAGGATTAGTTGGAAATATTAAGAGCTCATAAGTATAATTTGTGGCTTTTCCTCCCCGAAGCTTCTAACCGGACTAAAAATAAGTGCTATTTTCGAAAATTAAACTTAAATCAACAATTTTTGAAGCTTTATTAATATAGTAGATAACAATAATTTATTTAGTCTTAGTTCAAATTTATACTTATATTTTCTAAAAAGAAATTTTCTCTATATCATGGTAATATAAAGTGTTTAAAAAAAGAGGTAATAATAATAATAATAATAAAAACTATGGGCTGATAAAAGTTTACTACCTTTTGCTGGCTCACAACCGATGTGGCAGTCTTCAAAAGAAGGCCCATAGTGAGAATAATAATCCGAGACTGATAAAAGTTTGCTGCATCTTGCCGGCTCACAACCGATGTTGCAGCCTTCAAAAAGGTCAAGGATTTCCTTTGTTTAAAGGATGTATTAAGTGTAATATATGTGATTTAATAAATATAAGGAAAATCTCTTTTTCTTAAATTTAAATATGCTTTTGAACTAAGACTATTTCGTTTTAAGTTGTGATTTTTCTAAATGAATTGTTTATTTAACGGAAAGCCTAAGAGTTTTCGAAACCGAAGGTCCGTGAGTTCCGATACTATTCTCTGTGGGGTGTCAAAAGCCTGGTCACCTAAGCCGGTCTCTGCTGGGATGTGCCGAGAAGAAAGTCGCTACATGGAATGATCTCGCCTTCAAAATCATAATTCTTGGGTGGAACGTGAAGCATAGAAATATTGCAATTTTATTAAAAAGGTTGATCCGTGGTTGAAATTCGAAATAAGCACATTCACCTAGGATATAATAATTGTCGGGAGTAAAAAGTTTGACAAGTTATAAGTATGAGTAGTGTTAGCATCTTAACTTATATTTAACGATGATTTCATTTTTAAGCTTGGTTTGGGACAAGTGAAAAAGTCAAGAACGATGAATTTATCCTTTTTGGGCACTTTAGGATTGAAGTGCTTCTTGTTCTATGACCCTAATGGTTATGAAAATAATGAAAGTCTGGACATTCTAGTTGGTTAAAAAGAAAAGTATAAAAAAATGAGAAAAAGGGAAAATACAAAAATATGTGTGGTAATAAGTGTAAATATTTAGAAATGGTCAAAACGGGACTTTTTCATAACTATTGATTCTTTATTTCCCTTTGATGAACACTTAGCTACTTTTCGAGGTAATTAGTCGAGGGGGATTGAGATTCTTAGTTTTCTAAAGGGTTTACTTATGCCATTGCATGAGGACACAACAATAGTTTAGTATAGGGGATTTTGGTATGTGCTTAATTACACATACCTTTTACCTAATAAAACGAGCCTAAATGACCAAAAACGGGCATAAAATGCCAAATATATGTGTGTTTTGCTATTTATGTTGTGCAGGTAACGAATATTCACAAAAGGACAAAAACGAAGCCAAAACCGACAAAACCAAGCACGGGAATGGAAAGAGCATGAAAAGTCGAAGCCAAAGACGTGTGCATCTTAAATGGGCCAACTCGTACCCAAGTTAATGGGCCAAGTCAGCCCATTAAGCCTTTTATATAATTAAAAGCCATGAAAAAAATCCTATATCTAAATTAATCCTAACCCGGCCCAAATTATAAGCCCATTAGCTTAAACCATAACACCCGTTAACCCCTAATCCCCATACACCTTAAGCCATTACACCGTTAGTCCTTGGGGACTAACCTAGTTAGTCCTTGACTTATTTCACCGTTTAGTCCCCATGTCCCTAACACCCGTTAACTCTAAACAAACAGTACCCCTAAACCATTTCCTGCTAAACCCACCATCACTATTCATCTGTCACTTTCCCTCGACCCCTACTCCAACAAACAAAACCCCATCACTATCCCACTCAGCCCCACTCCACAAGGTGCCAATTCCCCCATGGCAATCCCTGGTTTCTCATTGGCTATTCGGGCAAGTTCTTAAGATTAAGGGCTCAAATTATACTACTTGGAGCCACAGAAAAATGGATGGCTAAGATGATGGTTTCGAGCTCACTCACATAAGAAACACACCTCTCATACCTCTCACAGAAGTAACATAGCAAGAAGAAGACCTAGAACCTTCATAAATCGCTATAAATAGGACCTTATAAGCCCATATGAGGCATATCTAGTTTTTTACACAGCTTATCTTAGTTTAAATTTAGCTTATTATAGTTTTTATTCAAGTCTTGTAACTCTTTTAAAGTTTAATGAAAACTTGAGGTATTGTATGTTATAAAATTCTGAGTTTTTAAGTTAATGTTCAATGTGTTTCAAAGTACTTTATAAGCTTGCTAAAGCTCTTATTTACTCTTTATATAAGCTGTTTGACTTAGACCATATAAACTTTTCCATAGTTTATAGGGTTTATGCCATTTTACCAAAAATTACAAAAAAAAGCTAAATGGATGATAAGCCAGTAAGGGATGGGCTTATGGGTTTACTAGCTTGTGAAAACAAGCTAGAGCTTGTTGATAAGCTCTTGTGAGCATGTTGATACCCTTATTTGAGCAAAGGGTCTTGTAAGTTCACTTTTTGCATTTTAGCTTAAAAAACTATTTGCTTATTTAAACTGCTTATTTTATGCTTATCTTTGCTTATTTATGCTTATTATGTCTTATTATTTCTTAACATGCTTAGCTTGTAGTTTAAAACTCATTTGTTCAAGTATTTCTCATAATCTGTGTTTTATAGCTTTTAAACTGCTTATTCTTGTTTGCTTATTTTACTACTTATTTAAGATTGCTTATTGCTTGTTCTTGCTTATTTTACTTAGTAATCATCTGGTCTTGTTAAATTCTTAGCTTAAATCAGTTTATAATAGCTTAAAAATGGAAATCTTAGTTTTAAAGGGGTGTTTGGCACAAGCAACACTAACCTATGTTAGTGTTGCTTGAGTCAAATTTGACCCATTCTCTCACTTTTGGTAACCCATTCTAAGTATTTAAATCTGTTTTTAAGGATTGTTAAAGTTTAAAATTGAGTTTTAAGGTCTTGTCTACTTAACCTTTGAAACTGTAGAGTTTATGTTATTTCATGCTGCTTATTTTAGGGATCTGTCCTTTAGGTTGTGTTTAGCTATTTTTCATGTTTCATATGAGTTGTTAAATGCATTAGATGTGGTTGTTTAAAGTTTACATTTGTGGTTTTAGAATTTGCCAAAAATCTGTCATAGTTGTATTGTGTTCTTAAGTTTTGGTTTAAAAAGCAATTTTCAATCAGAGATTTAGGTGTTTAAAAATCTGTTTTAGGCCTTTAAATTGATAACTTAGATACTTTTTAGTATAAAGTTTAGAAGTTTAAGCTTATTTGGGGTTTTATTGCTTATTTAGGTGTCTTAAATTAAGCCTGCACTTCAGTTTTTTTAGCCTTTTTCAAAATTCTCAAAGTACCAAAACCATTGATTTCAGTCTGAACTGCCTATTTCAACTGCTTTTTCTTGCTATTTCTGTTGTTCAATCTGCTTATTTTTGCTTAATTTAGAATCTCAGTAGTATAAGTTTTAGATAATTTCACTTTTCAGCCATTAGCTTTTAGATTAAGCCCCTTAAAATCAGCTTAGAAAGTAGCTTAGTAATCTGTCATTATTTACCATTGTGCCACTCAGTTTGCTTATTTGCTTTTCTGAGCTTATTGTTTGTTCAATTGTGCTCATTTTGGTCTGCTCTTGCTTATTAGGTGTGTTAAACTCTGTTTGATGCTTATTTGTTTAGATTGTAACTTATTTGAGCTTATTTGTTAAGTCTCAGTTTAGATATCTAAGCCTTTAAGTTTTTTGTTGTGTTCAGCTTATTTTGTTAGCTTATTTCTAGTCATTAGTGCTTATTTAGTCTAAGTCTAGGTCTGTTTTTAGCTTTTTAGTATTTTCATTGCTTATTGAATCTTAGATTAAGCTATCAGTTTTGCTATTATCACTTAGCTTTAAAAAGCCAAAACTGTCATTTTAAACTGCTTTAATTTAGCTTATTAATAAGTTCTGTCATAAGTTCATTTATAAAAGTTGCTTATTTTTAGCTTTTCAGCTTTTTCAAATAAAAAAAACCAAAAAATGTTTTGTCAAAAAGAGGGGCCACATGTTTCGAACCTACCTCTCCTTCATAACACAAATACCTTAACTCCACCACACACTGCCAACTCGCCCTTTGGTCTTTTTCGTTATACCTTCTCACCACTTTTCTTTTAACCCCCTTTTGGCAGTTTAGCTTTTAGCTTTTTTAAGCTTATTTACAGTTTATTCCAATAAGCTGTTTGCCCCCATTCTATTTTTCTTAGGATTAGAATAGTTAAAAGTACTTTTCATGAATTTTTTAGTTTTTTATAAATTAGTTTAATATTTTTAATAATATTTTTAGATTAAATCAGTTTTTAATTCATAAAAAATTAAATAAAAGTTAGAAAAATATAATTCTTTTTTCTAAAATTATTTATAATCATTTAGGTCCTTTAAAAATTAAATTTGCATTTTTAGGGTTAAAATTTTATAATTTAGGTTTTTAAGGCTCGGGTTTAGGATCCCGTTATCGTTTTCGTGTTTTAACCTTAATTGCTTTATTTAGTTGCGTGCCGTTATTTGTTTTTGCATTATTTTAGTAGAAATAGGAACTCAAATCAAAATCATTGAATCATTGAAATCACGCGATCACGAACTTAACCTCGATTTTCAATTCACGCCTCGTCGGGATACGACTCAAGAAGGTTTTGAATTTTACTTTGGTTAAAAGTAATCTTCTCTCTTAAAAACCTTACATAATACGTTACTTACTCTTACTATTAAAGCTTAATCATATAGCCTTTTAAGCCCATGAGTTCTTGACCTCTTTTTCTGTTCAAGCTTCTTGACCCTCCTCTGTAAACTAACAATCTCTTCAACTTGTGTGGTCTTTGTCTTTTCCAAATCAAGAACTCTTGTTTATAAATTGGTACATAATTCCATCAATTCATTAAGTTTCAGACTATCCTTACCACTGCGAAGTGTGTTACCTCTTGCGAGCAGTGGATCATTGGAATGTTTAGATACATTCTCAAACCTAGTTTGAGCAATAGTATCCCCATGGTTTCTTGGCGCTTGGGACCACCACATGAAGTAGTTCCTAGGGAACTAGATTCATTAGGTGTTGCCTTAGATTGTGTTAATACAAATAAACCCATAAAATTTGCTTATTTCTATCTCACGACCTTCCTAGTTTTATTGATGACAAAACATAAAGAAACATCATGTTAAAACCATCTTTAAAAACATAAGATTTTAGAAAATCACAAAGTTTCATAAAATTGTGTATGCATTATTTTATGTAAACCTAAACTATACACAAAATGCTTCCTAACTTCTCTATTATTTACATCACTCATGACCTAAAATGCAGCAAATCCAAGGATAATCTTACAAGATTTCACATGATCTCTTATGATTTTGCAAATCAAAATTCGGATTTCACATGATCTTCCTGACATGATTCATGGAAGTGTAAAGGCATCTAAGCCCAAGACAATGCATGAGGCAATTGAGTTTGCAACTAAATTAATGGATCAAAAGATCCTCACTCTTGCTGAACGTCAAGCTGAAAAGAAGAGAAAGTTTGAGGACACTTCACAAAACAACCAAAACCAACAACAACCATTCAAAAGGAGCAATGTGGCACGTGATTATACTGCTGGGCCTGGTGAGAAGAAACCTTACGGAGGATCTAAAACTCTGTGCCCCAAATGCAACTATCACCATGATGGGCAGTGTGCTCCCAAGTGTACTAACTGCAAAAGGATTTGCCATTTGGCCCGTGATTGTAAAAGCCGGCCTGTTGCTGCCAACAACAACCAGAGAGCTCAAGGGCCAAATCAAAGAGTTCTCACTTGCTTTGAGTGTGGAGCTCAGGGTCATTTCAGGAGTGATTGCCCGAAGTTAAAGAATGGAAATCAGGGAAATCGGGCTGGAAATGGTAATGCTGTAGCAAGAGCCTATGCTGTGGGCACTGCCGGGACAAACCCAAACTCCAATGTTGTCACGGGTACGTTCCTCCTAAACAACCGTTATGCTTTGATTTTATTTGATACTGGTGCCGATAGAAGTTTCGTATCTACTGCATTTAGTTCGTTGATTGGTATCATCCCAACTACACTAGACCATGGTTATGATGTCGAGTTAGCTGATGGTAGAATAATTTGGGTTAATACACTTATACGGGGTTGTACTTTAAATTTTTTAAATCATCCAGTCAACATCGACTTAATGCCCGTAGAGATGGGTAGTTTTGACGTCATTATTGGTATGGACTGGTTATCTAAATATCATGCCGTAATCTTTTGTGATGAGAAAATCGTTCATGTTCCCTTTGGAAACGAAATTTTAATTTTTCATGGTGACGGAAGCAACAACGGACACGCGTCTCGATTAAACATCAAATCGTGCACCCAAAACACAAAAGTATTTGCTGAAGGGATGTACCATCTTTTTGGCACATGTTACCACGAAAAAGGCTAAAGACAAGTCGAAGGAGAAGCGACTTGAAGACGTACCAATAGTTCAAGACTTACTTGAGGTATTTCTCGAGGGCTTACCGGGTATTCCACCAACCCGCCAAGTGGAATTTTAAATCGATTTGATACCTGGTGCTACACCTGTAGCACGGGCACCTTATCGATTAGCTCTGTCTGAGATAAAGAATTGTCGGACCAACTGAAAGAACTTTCCGACAAAGGCTTTATAAGACCTAATTCCTCACCTTGGGGAGCCCCGATCTTGTTTGTCAAGAAAAAGGATGGATCATTCCGGATGTGCATTGGTTACCGGGAATTAAATAAGCTGACAGTGAAGAACCGTTATCCGCTTCCAAGGATTGATGATTTGTTTGACCAACTTTAAGGATCGAGTGTCTACTCGAAGATCGACATGAGATCGGGTTATCATGAACTAAGGGTTCGGGAAGAAGACATTCTGAAGACCGCATTCAGAACACGATATGGACATTATGAATTTCAAGTTATGCCATTTGGGTTGACTAATGCACCTGCTGTATTTATGCAACTCATGAATCAGGTGTGCAAACCATATTTGGATAAATTCGTGATTGTTTTATTGACGATATTCTGATATACTAGAATAGCAAGCAAGAGCATGAAGAACATTTGTTGGTCCTACTTCAACACTTCTATAGATCGAATTCCTTAAGCTTGTTTCAGGTTTAGTTATATTAGATAAATCTAACATAACTATAGTAGAAACTTTGTGTGAATGTATTAAAGATTATGCAAAATTTAATCTTTAATAAGAGGAATTTTCAATGGAACAGTAAAACACAATGAACATATAATTCAACAAAACATAAAAGCTCCAATATTATTAAGCAAAAAATATGAATACTCTCAAAGTATTAGGGTTACAAGTACCTTGAAGCTATGATAATTCTATGAATGACTCATTTTTGTTTTATTACTAATACTATATAAAATTCTATGCCCTAGGACCTCCTTTTATACACCAAGGAGTCCTAAACGGCTTACAATACTTTCCCAAGTAATCATAATCTTCTAAATAAATAAGTTATACATATCTTTTACCAAAATATCTCATACAAATCACATAAGCAGTACTAACTTACTCAACAGTACTAACTTTTTCACTAGCAGCATTAACTTTGTACTAGCAGTAGTAACTTTTGTACTAGCAGTACTAACTACTTAGCAGTTTTTCTTCTAAGTCTCTTAGCAGTCTTAACTCCCACTAGTAGTAGTAACTTCCCCTAGTAGTAGTAACTTCCTCTAGCAGTAGTAACTTCCTCTAGCAGTAGTAACTTTGTATTGACACTTGTAACTTCATCAATAGTCTTAAACACTTAGAATAATTTTCATTGAAATTCTCCAACAGCACTAACTTTGACTAAGCATCATTAACATCAATAAGAACAGTAGTACTTCCAAATAGCATCAAGAAGGCTTTTAATCCCAACAATCCTCCCCTAAACTTGATATTTATCTCCAAAATCATCAAGTTTCTTCATTGAAAGCTTCATTAATCATTAGGAGGATGCTTCCAAACACTTCATTGATTCTTAAGCTATTTTGTAAGAAGTTTAAGAAGCTGATATGCCATTTCACTAAAATGATCACATTGAAGCTTCTTGTTTAACATATCAGTAATTGAAGCATGTATAAGGGGATATTTCTTTTCTACCAGCATGTGAATGTGCCTATGTTGCATCATTAAGGAATGAACTCCATATGAGTCATATAGTTTCCAATCCAACACTTTATAATCCTGTTGATTCCTCCAGACTCTGTCTTCAACATGTGGTTTAAACATTGTCTTTAAATCTCCCCATAGAATCAAATCTAAGTCCTCCACTGGTCTTGTTGATCCATATTTAGCTTTTATCAATTTCCATAGAGTTTCAAAATCTTCCCTGTCAAAGCTTTTGAGCATATGACTGAAGACTAAGTACATTTTGAACTTCCATCAGCTCTGATGATCTGGTAATAGTTTTTATTTCCTTCTTTATGAATCTTCTAGTCAACAATGGTTGGAGGCTTAGTATCCAAAGGAATAGCATCAATCGCTACTTCCTCTTCATCAGGAACAATTTTCATGAGCTCTTTAATCTTAGCTGCTTCTTGATCATCATCCACTTCAGCTGTTTCTTGAACATCATCCACCTTTTGTTTTTTAGTGACCTCTTATTCTAGCTCATCTCCTACTCTCTTTGAACTAACTTCCACCAAGTATGTTCTATAATCCATAAACATGTTCACCATTTTAAAAGCTTTGTCAAACAATTCTTTGATAGAATCAAAGTCTTTAGATTTCAAATCTTTGTGCTTCTAACCTTCCATGTTCTTAAGGTAGGTAATCATGGTCTTTTTCTGTTGAGCTTTGGTTGGTGGTTTGTTCCTATTCTCTTATGCTCTTTTAGCTGCAAAGTGCTTTCTTATTTGCTCTAGGAGTTCTTTAAACAATGTGGCTTTTTATTCAGTTGTGAACTGCTCTTGTTCTTCAGCTTGTAGTCTTTGAGCCAACTGGTAATCAGCATCAACCTTAGCCTGAATATCATCCCATTCTTCAGTCAAGGCTACATTGGCTTCATCTTTTTCCCTTACAAGTCTCTCCTCTTCATCAAACTCAGCTTGTAATCTGATAGCTTCTTATTTATCATAACTGATTGGATCTTTCTTCTTCAAAGGCTTATCAGGTTCTACCATAATTCCTTTGCCTTTGTCCTGAACTTTTGGTTGTGATGGTTCTGAGGAAATTGTTGTTGTTGTAGATGTACCCAACTCAGTAATGAAAATTCCTTTTCTTAGAGTTGGAATTATAGCAGTTGTTGTAGTTGTAGCATCACCAACCTTTATACTGGCAGCACTAACTGGTACACTTGGCTCTTCTACAACATTGGCTTTTACATTGGGTTTTACACTTTTCAAAGCAACAAGTGCTTAAGCCAAAGTAACTTCATCAACAATTAAATTCACATCTTTAGTAGCAACTTCTTGTTCTGCTAACACCTCATCACCAGTCAAAGTATTTACATCAAACATATCAACATCATCTTGATTATCAAACATATCAGCATCATCTTAATCATTAACCAAGGTAATGTCTTCATCAGCATCAATAGCATTTATCTTCCCCTATTTGGATGCATCCTCACCTAAACTTTCTTCATCTCTAGAGGATTCCACCCTAGCTATAAGACAAACTTTGTATAACCTTTTAAGCCCATAAGTTCTTGACCTCTTTTTCTAGTTCAAGCTTCTTGACCCTCCTCTTTAAACTAACAATCTCTTTAGCTTGTGTGGTCTTTGTCTTTTCCAAATCAAGAACTCTAGTTTGTAAATTGGTACATAATTATATCAATTCATTAAGTTTCAGACTATCCTCACCACTTTGAAGTATGTTACCTCTTGCGAGTGGATCATTGGAATGTTTAGATACATTCTCAAACCTAGTTTGAGCAATAGTATCCCCCATGGTTTCTTGGCGCCTAAGACCACCACCTGAAGTAGTTCTTAGGGAACTAGATTCATTGGGTGTTGCCTTGGATTGGGTCTTAGCTAAGTTACCACTATCCTGCTCTGCTTCTAAGCTAGAAGCAGTAGTGGCAGCCCTCACCAAACTGTCATCCAACTCCTTATAGACAGCCTCATCTGCTACATGTTTAGTAGGACCACTAGACTGAGGTATCTGAGTGTCCTTTCTCTTTGGCTTCCTAGGTTTTTGTTTCATTTGAGGTTGAGATGTTGATGGTTGAATAAAAGTAGGTGTGTGATAGGGATCAACGGGATTTGCTGAACCTTCACCTATTTCTGCTTGATCTTGTACCACAATTGTTTGGAATAATGGCGTTTCCCTTCCAGAAAAACATTTTCCTACCCTTCTCATATTCCTAAATATCTTCTTAGTGTGTGAGGGTGCAATATATATTCTGTTGTGAGTAGGCATCTCTTCAAGTTGTTTATCTAAAAAGACTTGTATAAACCTTGGATACATAAAAAATTTGCCCACATTATCTAAGTTCCTCACCATACTTTCAAAAATGTATTTTGAAAAGTTAAACTTCTGGTTTGTAGCTAAACAGATAATTATAGATGCCATAGTGCTACTAAACTCATTCCATGCAATAGTCTTAGAACTTAGGCATTGTAAAATAGTATGAATCAGAAATTTCCATTGTGGGGAAAAGAATGCCTTATAGAAAGTAAGCTTCTGTGAAATTTTATCATACCCCATCAGTGTAAGCTGTTCAAAGATGGTAGAATTGGGTAGACAATTAACACCTTCAGCATCTTCTAGTTGAAGATCTCTTCTCACAGTTGAATCAGTTATGATGATCTTCTTTCCAACCATTAGGGCATGCAACTGTACTTCCCCATTGGCAGTTTTGACCTTGACAGTAGGTCCGGGGAGTGGAGTAGGGAAAGGAAGGTGTCCTTGTATCCGAACCACTATAATGACTTTGTGTTTGTGTGTTATCTCCGATCAAACTCGCTATGATTGCTTTCATATTTCTTACGTCATATACCAATACCAATATCATAATTATTTCACGTATAGTTTCAACCAAATTTTAAAAAGGTAACAATTAATCAAGAAAACTATTCAACCCCCCTTCTAGTTTTCCACAAATTGGGTCTTAGCTATGTTACCACTGTCTTGCTCTGCTTATAAGCTAGAAGCAGTATTGGCAACCCTCACCAAACTGTCATCCAACTCCTTATAAATAGCCTCATCTGCTACATGTTTAGTAGGACCACTAGACTGAGGTATATGTCACACCCCCAAATAGGGTCCCGTCTAATTTATTGTCTGGAGGCGTGACATCACTGAATATCTCAAGTACAAAAGCATAAAGAACGACCTCTAAGGGTACGTTTGAAAAATAAACACCATGGCATAAATTCAAAATATTAATAATTTTTACATTAATCAAATTTAAACAATACAAAAGTTAAAATGCGGAAGCTTAAATAAGTTCAACAACGGTATTTAAAGACATAGATAAATTTTTGGTAAACCGGTTCGGGCAAATAGACTTCACATAAGTCAAGCAACGACATCCATGCTAAGCACCTGAGAAAAACATGCTTAAGACGTCAACATAAAGTTGGTGAATTCATAGGTTTAGTTCAAACATATTAAATGTGGACCACAAGATTATCAAAACGTATGCGACAGTTATAGGAGATACAACTTCACATAAAGATGCATTTACATTACACTAAGCTCATGACACTGAAGCTAATACTGAAAGATAGCATGTACACTGCTATAAAAGGCTTGCCCTTCAAGTGTCCGACCAAAGACCACCTAACTAGTTTCGACATGACATATATTCGTTAGTCCTTGGCAAACTCGGACTAGTAAGTGCTTCTTACCCGGATAGGGATAATTAGTCCCAATAGATCTATTTATGCACTCGCGCTCACTTAACCAGCCAGTCGGTTAAAGGTGATTAACAGTTCATGATAATTCAGGCAATAGTGGTCTAAGCGCTACTTAGGCAACACGTAAACGGGGAATTTCTCACGTATAGTACTTGTGTCTAGTTTTAAAAACAAGCAATGTTTCTCACCCCAAGTTATAAAACAATTATTCAAAACAATTAAAATTGGGGCTATGAACTCACCTTGATTGGTGAATCGAAGAAGAAAAGTCTAGAATAAAATCACACGATAACGAACGACGGTTCGTATAGAACACCTATGAAATGAAAGTTTGGTTTAATATCGGAGTAGCGCAGAAGTGCGGAAAATGCATAAGCATATACTAGTGTACTTTTGTTAATAAATTTATAAAAATTAACGTTTGTGATCGTATAATAGTTAAAATGTTTTCGTAAGTAAAACGAGTAAGTAATACTATGTATATTAATATCATATACATATAAACGTCTAGGTAAAAATATAAATTATATATATATATATATATATATATATTGTTCGGCACATTATTAAATTCCTATTTATCTAGTTTTATCATGTGCGTTTTCTAATATTTACTAAGTATAATAATTTATAAAAATTTTGGCAAGACCTGTTCGTGTTTACACGTTTTCCAAAGTCGTAGACTTAAATAAAAACCATTTTCAAATCGCTTTCAATCCTCTTTTTATAATTACAAACTATACATCATCAAATCTCTTATTATTCGCAACGTCAAACGTTTGAAATGAGTTAAACGTATAGCCTCTAAGTCGTACACTATTAAATAAGCTATTCATGAACTTATCCAATAAGCTACACCGTAGCTTTACGCCTTGGTGTATTATATTTATGTTGGGCCTTGGCCCGTTAAGTCCAAAAATGTAGTTTTACTTATCCATATAGACCGATAAGTAAAACATTTAATAATAAACACGCGACTTAATAATAAGCTATCAATAAGCTCACAATAAGCCAACCAATAATATGCCGACCACATAAGCTCGAAAATAAGCTCATGGTGTTGGGCCTTGTTTGTGGGATGCGGCTATAAGCCCAATAAGCTATATTCGGGCTTATTTTTTAAGCCGAATAAATTTATCATTTGTCCTTTCAAAATAAGCTAGAAAATAAGTTAACAAATATAAGCTGAAACAAAATAAGCTAAACAAACACTTCTTCTTTCTTTCCTAGTTTGGGCCGAACAAAATAATAAGCCCATTAAGCTAAAAAATAATCAAATAAGCTTTTCCAAAAGCTTATTAACATAAGCCGAATATTATAAGCTATAACATACCATTTTTATTACATGAAAATAACCACGATCACAAAACTATACTTTCCTTATATTTCTTTTTATCATTTTTGAAATATATGCATAACCTTTTAAGGTTTATGTAGTTTTAAAATCTTTGTTTTTACAAAATAAGTTGTACAACTAGCATGTATGCATCAAGATGATTAAGAGACTTACAAAAAGAATTGGTTTAGAAGAATGATTGATGACTAGAAACAACCCAAATGTTGTTTGTAAGTAACCCGAACACAATAAATATCAACCACGAACACAATATCTTCAAAGGTTTTTGATCAAGATTGGAAAATTATGAGTGTGTGTGTCTTGGGTGGTTCAAACAAGAGAGAGCAAAAGAGAAGATAGAAAGCTCAATATTTAGTGTGTGTGTTTTATGAATTAGAAAATGAGAAGTAACATGGTATAAGTAATGCAAAGTTTACTTCACACACTAAAAGTATGTTTGTGTGTGTGCGTGTAATAGGAGAAGAGGAAGAGAGAGGACCAAAATGATCTATCAATCACAAATGTGCTAGGACAAAAATGATAGTTGTTAACTTGTCTTATTGATTTGAATTCAAATTGGCATCTTTGGTTCACATGGGGTTTGTTTAGACGCATACAACACAAAGAAGGGGGGACCAAATGGTTTTTAATATTTTAAGATGCTAGTGCTCTTGTTTGATTTAATTTCCAAGCCTTCCATGCATATGCTTATATTTTAAATAAAACACGATTCACGCAAGTAATGAAATGAATAACGGTACGTCCAAAAATTATGCAATTTTAAATATTGCCTTAAAATAAAAAAATGTGGCTATTGCCAAAATACTACAACGTTTGGTGTCTCGGTTTACTCCTGGTGACGATTCTTAGATAAATAGCGGGAAAACTTCCCAGTTAAACGTAAAAGTGAAACGAATCTTTAAAAATTCAAATTAGCGACCGGTAATGGCTAAAATATTGCAAAAATTTACGGGGTGTCACATCTTTTCCTCGTTAAAATAGCTTTGTCCTCAAAGCTTACGATGTAGCACCTGCCACAGGTGTAGAAATTGGGAAAAGATGAGGGTACTTCTTTTGCATTTGATCTTCACGCTCCCAGGTGAACTCAGGACCTCTCCTAGAGTTCCAGCGTACTTTGACAATCGGAATACGACTCTGCTTTAGACGTTTGACCTCATGGTCCATGATTTCGACAGGTTCTTCGATGAAGTAGAGTTTGTCATCGATTTGGATTTCATCTAACGGTATAGCAAGAGTTTGAACTCTACTCAACTACTCTGGAAGTTCAAGTCGGTAGGCAACGATTCCTACTTTGTCTATGATCTTAAAAGGTCAAATATAACGAGGGTTCAACTTTCCCCGTTTACCAAAGCGTATCACCCCTTTCCATGGTGACACTTTCAGCATGACCTTATCTCCTATTTGAAACTCAAGGGGTTTCCGTCTTAGGTAGACATAACTCTTTTGATGATCGCGGGCAGCTTGGATACGGCTCTTGATTTGAACGATCTTCTCTGTCGTCTCGTGAATGATCTCTAGGCCAGTGAGTTGTCTATCTCCAACTTTAGCCCAGCAGATAGGTGATCGACACTTACGCCCATACAACGCCTCAAATGGAGCAGCCTTAATGCTGGTATGGTAATTGTTGTTGTACAAAAATTCAACTAACGATAAATGTCTATCCTAAGCTTTTCCAAAGTCGAGTACACAGGCATGTAACATGTCCTTTAACGTCTGAATGGTTCTCTCACTCTGACCATCGGTCTGTGGATGGTAAGCTGTACTCATATCTAATCGAGTACCTAATGCTTTATTAAGAGTCTTCCAAAAATGTGAAGTGAATTTTCCATCGCGATTAGAGATGATCAAAACTGGAACTCCATGCCTTGAGACTACTTCCTTCAAGTACTGTCTCATCAACTTCTCTAACGTGTCATCTTCTCGCATAGGAAAGAAATGAGCAGACTTAGTGAGACGATCAATGATTACCCAAATCGTGTCTTGACCGGTTGCCGTCTTTGGCAATTTAGTCACAAAGTCCATCGTTATGTTCTCCCATTTCCATTGTGGGATCTCTGGTTGAACCAACAAACCAGACTGCTTCTGATATTCTATCTTAACCTTGGCATATGTTAAATACTTGCTAACATAGGTGGCAATTTCTGCTTTCATGTTAGGCCACCAATACAGCTTCTTAAGGTCTTGGTACATCTTATCCGATCCAGGATGGATGGAATACTTTGACTTATGAGACTCATTCATAATCAAAGCTCTCAGGTCACCAAAACATGGAATCCAACTTCGATTGTTCAAACATAACGTTCCGTCAACACGAGGTTCTAGCTTGTTAATCATGCCATGCAAATCTTCGTTGATGAAGTTCTCTTCTTTCCTGGCTTCCGATTAAGCACTCAAAATCTGCTTAGGAAGGTTTAACCCTATAGTCATAACTAAGGCCCAAACTTATAGCGGCTTACTTCTTTCCTTTTAACTCAGGGCATCAGATACCACATTCACCTTTCCTGGGTGATATCGAATCTCACAGTCGTAGTCGCTCAACAACTCTAACCATCGTCGTTGTCTCATGTTCAGCTCCTTCTGATCAAGATTGTGTTGCAAACTCTTGTGATCAGTGAACACGACGCACTTTGTACCATACAGATAGTGTCTCTGCATCTTCAAAGCAAACACTACTGCACTAAGCTCTAGGTCGTGTGTGGTATAATTCTTCTCATGAACCTTAAGTTGGCGGGATGCGTAAGCTATGACCTTCTACTTTTGCATCAAAACTGCGCCCAACCCTTTATGCGAGGCATCACAATATACCATGAAGTTCTCACTTCCCTTAGGTAGAGCCAAAATTAGGGCACTATACAATTTCTGTTTCAAAAACTAAAATGCAGCTTCTGCCTTTTCTCCCCAATCAAACTTCACGCTTTTCTGAGTCAACTTCGCCATATGCCTAGCAATTTTCAAGAAACCTTCGATAAATCGTCGGTAGTAACCGGCCAAACCTAGAAATTGACGAATCTTGGTTGGTGTCTTGGGTGACGCCCAATGCTTGATTGACTCAATCTTAGCGGGATCAACGTGAATGCCTTCACTATCAATCATGTGACCAATAAATTATACCTTCGACAACCAAAATTCACACTTTGAAAACTTGGTGTACAACTCCTCCTTCTTAAGTAACATCAGAATTAACTTAAGGTGCCCTTCATGCTCTTTTCTGCTCTTGGAATAGATCAAAATATCATCGATGAATACAATCACGAATCTATCTAGATACGGTTTGCTCACTCGATTCATTAAATCCGTGAATACTGCTGGTGCGTTAGTCAAACCAAACGGCATTACTTGGAACTCGTAGTGACCATAGCGAGTCCTAAATGTAATCCTGGGAATGTCTTCCTCACGAACTCTGAGTTGGTGATAACCAGATCTTAAGTCGATCTTAGAGTAGACTCTTGACCCTTATAGTTGATCAATCAAATCGTTAAGTCTCAGAAGTAGGTATTCGTTCTTCACAATAAGCCTGTTTAGTTTATGGTAGTCGATACACATCCTATAAGATCTATCTTTCTTTTTGACAAACAAAACTAGAGCTCCCTAGGGTGAGGAACTGGGTCTTATAAATCCTCTATCAAAAAGTTCTTGTAACTGAGTGGATAACTCTTGCAGTTCGGCTGGTGCTAATTGGTACGGGGCTCGTGCTACAGGTGCAGCACCAGGGACTAATTCGATTTGAAATTCAACTTGTCGAGCAGGCGGTAGCCCAGGCAAGTCTTCTAGAAACACTTCCAGAAATTCCTGTACGATCGGCACGTCCTCAAGCAGCTTCTCCTTTGACTGGTCCTCAGTCTTCTTGGATGTAACTTACGCTAGATAAACTTGACATCCCTTCTATATATACTTCTGGGTTCTCGTACACGATATGATGTTCAGCTTCGACTTACTTCTGCCGTCATAGTCATCACCTCGAACTATCAACACTTCATCTCCAAAAGGTATACGGACGACCTTCTCGTCATAAACGATTACCACGTGGTACTTCGCCAACCAATCCATACCGATAATGACATCGAAACTACCAAGTTCTACGGCATAACTAGTGTCTAAAGTGGATGGTGCAACATCAAGCAAAGCACTAAAGGTAGACGACACAAAACTCCTATCGGCTCTCGAATCGAATAACATAAAAGCATAATGGTTATTGAGAAGGAACGTACCTGTGACAACATTGGAATCAGGGTTTTCTCCTCCTCCTCCAATAGCGTAAGCCTTTGCCATAGCTTCATTACCTCTAGTCTGGTTTCCACTCTTGTTTCTATTCTTGTTTCTAGTCTTGTTTCCACAGTTCTGATTTCTCAACTTAGGACAATCTTTCCTAAAATGTCTTAGCCTTCCACACTCATAGCAAACAATACTTGGCTAATTTCTAACTAGGGCTCTCTAAGTGTTTGGAGTAACTGTAGTCGTATAATCCTTTGTTATATGACCGACTCTCTTATAGTTTCCACACCTCACAGTACACGGCCCTGCATGGTGCAACTTGCACTTGTTGCAGAAGGGAAGAGATCCAACATACCCATTTTTCTCATTGTTCCCAGCTATGTAAGCTTTTGCCACATTCATTTTGTCGCTTGAAAACTGGTTGTTGCCCTCGATTGTCTCTCAGGTTGTTCTCCAACCTTCTCTTGTTTTCAGCACTTCTAGCATATCCCTTCAGCTTTTAAAACATTAAGTTTTTGGCAATACGAATTGCATCTTGAAGTTTAGTGGGTTCAATAGTGATCACATTCCCCTGAATATTGTCAGGCAACCCTCCAACGAATCTCTCAACGTTTTCCTCCTCATTTGGGACCATTCTAGTACACAACAACACCAATTCCTAAAATCTTCTGGTATAAGCAGTTAAGTCATTTCCCTTCACAACCAAGTTCCACAACTCGGTCTCCATCTTTTGGACCTCGTTTCTTAGACAATACACTTCTGTCATCAACTTCATAAGTTCTGCCCAACTCATGGCATAGGCAGCCTCAATCCCAATTGTTCTCTTATGGGAGTTCCTCCATGTCAATGCACTGTTCAGAAGCGTGGACGAAGCATACTTCGCTTGGTACTTCTCTGGATAGTTGCTAATGTGGAATACCATTTCCATCTTCTCGAACCAACGAGTTAACTCAACAACTCCTTCTGTCCCCTTAAAGCTAAGTGGCTGGCACGTCAGGAAGTCTTGATATGTGCACTCTTGAGCAGGCATAAATCCGCTAAAGTTATAGCCATTTCCTCCTCTGTTCTTATTACCATTTCCATTTCCTCCATTTCCATTTCCTCCATTCCCATTTCCTCCATTCCCATTCCCATTTCCTCTATTTCCATTTACTTCCTCTTGACCACCCCCATCTCTTATATGGGGTTCAAGGCTCCTGGCAGTGGTAAGAGCTCCCAACGCTCCTGCTATTTGGCAATTGATTTGCTCGTTAATTCCTTTACGTGTCCTTGATGCTCTAGATCGAGTGTTAGGCATTGTCCTACAACATAACAATACACAACACGATGAAATTCCGTGGCGATACGAGATTGTTAACGAGGTTCGAAAATAACAAGTATTATTATACGGAAATACAAAATCATAATAACTTCATGATAATGCCACGATCTAGTAATAATGCAATATGCAATAAGCAAAATATATCATTAAGTTAAGAATATCGAACATGGAATGGTAACATTTAATTTCATTTCATATCATCAATACTAAATGTTACAACACGATTCCAAAATATAGGATTTACAAATCCCTAATAACTAGCTA
>BQNB010030410.1:0-54898 GCA_026074375.1 Tanacetum coccineum
ACCTAGTTCAGACGTCTAGCTCTTAAAGTTTCTCATGATCTATCTAGATCCTATTCACACGACCCGATAGTCTTTCCCTACTATCTTATTGGTCTCTTAATTTCCCCTATCCATAGGGTCACATGCTTTTGGTCGGGCGTCTAGATATGATCTAGACCGCGACACAATAGCAAAATTCTAAAACGTCTGACCACATCTATTCTCCTCGGTCATCCAATTTAGTGGGGTCAGTCTTCTAAGAGGTATGTGTCCCAAGGCATCTAGTTTTTAGCTTTAGCTTATTGTAGTAACTTTTAGCTTACTGTTTTTTTATTTTAATGTAATTTACTCTTAAAAGCTTGTATTCTCTTTGGTTAATCAATAAAATTTCAGTGTTCATTTAATTCGTGTTTAATTCATGTTTTTCCTTATTGCAATTATGGTTTAAATAAGTTTAAAATCAACTAAATAAGCTCTATAAGCTCTCTACTACTTCATAAGCTAGATATCATTCAGTTAAGCCTTAAAAAGCTTAACTGAATTAGTATTCACTTCAAATCCTACTCACAAATTACCTCAGCTTTAATTGGATGATAAGCCAAAAAGGGATGGGCTTATGGACAATACCAGTTTATCTCTAATAAACTGGAGCTTGTAAAATAGCTCTTTTGAGCATTTAAGCCCTTGTTTTGAGCAAAGGGCAAGGTTCTTCTCCTTTTCTCTTTTTAAAGTTTAATTCCTGTTTTGCTTATTACTGCTTATTTTGTGCTTATTGCTTACCTACTGATGTTTAAATTGTGCTTAATCTGTTTTTAAATAGCTTATTGCATTTAGTTTATAGCATTTCATAATCTGTTTTTAGCTTTATTGTTGTTTTGATTATATCAATTAAGAAAACCAAAAAAAATTAGTACATTAGTGTAGCTTATATTCTAGTGCTTATTTTTATGAAACTTTTGCTTAAATGTTCTTATTATATCATATACTTAATCTGTTTTTACTTTTAAATGCTTTTTGAGAACTGTTTTAAGCTTAATCTAGTTTAAGAATCTTATAGGGGTGTTTGGCACAAGCAGTGGTAACTAAGGTTATCACTGTTTGAAACTTTGTGTCTCCATGATGATGAAAAGTTGCGCCTCGTACTAGAGTACTCGCATATGTCTTATCACGAAAGAGATCATCCTTAGATATTTGCTCCTAACTTGTTTTCTACTTTATACTCTTGGCTGACTGTGTCGTGCGATATATGATTCTGCTCAGCTCTTTATCCTTAGAAACAGATGAGAGGGAATATGTATCTACACGGTTGCTCTCGAACTATGGTCGGATTGGTGGTAAGTGTCTCGATACTGAGACGGGTGAAGACCGGGGAAGATATATGTCTGTATAGAGGGCAATCTCTTTCCCCAACGATAATCCCAATCGACGATGGGTGGCAATTTTGGTAGTCTATCCAGCTCCTGTATATTATGTACTATGAAGCACTAGCGAAGATACAAGTACGAATTCCATCTAGTGTGTCACTGTCTTTAAAATTCTTTCAAAGCGACATGCGGTCGCTAAGGATGTGTGTGTGGGTGAGTATAACGCATATAAGTAAAGTCAAGTTTTAAAACGTTTTCCCCAGCCGGGGGGTTGGTTTTGTGTCGGTATTAGGGGTAGAGTTCAAATCTGCATCCATCTTTTTTGAGTATGTCTTAAAAAGATCATATGTCGCTGATATATTGTAGGTAGTTGTCCCCCCCCTATTTCCAATAATATTATTGTAGATATGCAATGCTTTGCTTCTCATGCAGAATAGCTCGCCTGTTGTGTTTGTGAAAACTTAAGAGAGAGATAGAAAAGAGAAATTTTGAGATGATTTGTCTATCCGTGTGTGAAGATACACTCTAGTGTACTAAGGTTGTGGTTTGAGGTGTAAATAGTTAGTATAGGTTTTTAAAGTTGTGGATTAGCTCTTATGCAGGATTATATGAGGTCTTATTCTAGCTTAGTTTAAGTTACTAACTTGCCTGATAATTTTGTTCTATTGTATCTAGTTCCATTCTCGTTTTAAGTTTTCTTTAATATTTCAAAAACCCAATTTTTGAGTCTTAAAACTTACAGTCGTGCATTATTTAGCTCATAAAAAACGTCATAACTCGGATATTAGATGCAATGCAGTCTGATTTAATTAGGATTTTAGCTTATTTAGTTGTTTGTTTTAAGCTTCATCTCATAGTTTGCTATATAAGCTTATTTGAAGTCAAGCTCTTGGATTCTGTTTTTACCTTCAATTAGCTTTTCACACTATTATTTCGCTTTATTTGAGTATAATTTTAAGCATTCTAATTCTGTCTTCATAAACCAAAAAGCCAAGTTACAATAACGTTAAAGTCTGACCACTTTTTTTAAGTGCCTTTTTCTTAGCTGGATTTTTTTAAATAACCAAGTCGTAATCATTTTCTAGCTTAAATGTGTTCTTTGGCTATCAAAGTTGATCTGTTTTGAGCTGTCACCTTATTTCTAGTGCTTATTTGTTCTTAAAATTGGCTTAAAATTAGGTCTTTGTCCTTTAAAACTGCCTTTTTATGTCTGCTGTCCTTTTAACTTTAAAGTGCTTTTTCAGCTTTAAGTTTGTTTGCTTCTATTTTTAATCTTAATTTGCTAATCTAGGCTTTAGGTGATTTGGTCTCTGTTCGTCTTGCTTAGATTGTCTGTAATTCTTATATGCTTATTGATGTTCCCTAAAATGCAAATCAGTGTTTAAGCTTAGATCTATTAGTTCTCTGCTTTGTACTTAAAAGTAGTTAATGATCAATGTTCCCAGGACATATGCTGGCGTTGAACTTTGAATTTTTTATAATATCACTTGTAGATCTCGCCCTAGTAGGTAGAGACCTGAGTTGTCTCTGTTGGGAAAGAAGTGTTTGCTCTCTTAAAGAAGGCTTATATATCTGTGCAAACGTGCTTCCACAGTAGGCTCATGTAGTGGGTTGTACGACTCTTGTTGTCGTATCACTAGTGAGAGAGAGAATAATCACAGATATATAAAAAATTCGTGCTCTCATGTAAATACACCCACCTACTATAAGAGTCTCGAGAAGTTGCTGATGTACGATCTTCTATCACGGTACTAGTATCCAAAACACAAATACAAGATAAACGGTATCAACGCCTTAAGTACAATATACATCACGTGACGTTGCTCCTCGTCAATAATAACACTCAAGTAGAGAGTTATAAGTGTGCCTTGGGACTTTTTTCATTAAGCATTTGTTTCAATTTTTCTCTATATGCATTTTTGGGTATTAAGCTTAACAGCTTATTTGGAATTTTAACAGCCCTTATTAGAATAACGCTTATTCGCATCCGTTCTTCTTAGAAAACCTTATTTTATGTAATTAGTGTTACGTTATTTTTAGGAAATTTCTCCAAATTATTTCATAAAAATAGTTTAGTATATTTTTATTTATTAAGTTTCTAGATTTAAAAGTGTGTTTTTTAATTGTTAAAAATATAAAAAAAGTTACAAAAAATTATAATTTCTTTCCTTAAAAAACAAAACATATTTTATTTAACGATTTTTTTAAGTTTTAAAATTATAGCATTTTGACATTTTTAGGACTTTATAAATGTGCTTATTTGCTTAATTTAGATCGGCGTTTTTACTTCTCGTTTATCATTTTTAGTTTTTATTCCTTTATTAGTTAAGTTGCTTTTTATATGTTTTTTTTTTTTTGCTTATCTTCATATTAAGAAATAAGAACTCAAAATTCAAGAATATTTGATTTCAGAGCATCATACAACAAAATATACATTTGCGGATTTCTAATTCAACTTGCTTGTCAGGGATAACGAGATACGACATCCGGGAGATAAAATATTGTTTGTCCTCAAGCAATTTTTATATTAAACGGGATACTCTCTATACTATAATTAATTATAGATATTTAGAATATATATTTAATTATATATAGACTATTTGTCATCGAATCATACATGTATTTTGTGCCTTCAAATTTGTGACTTTTAGTTTCTAAAAACAATTTAACGTATCCTTTATAAAAGAGTAATATTACAACTCAATAACACAACCTCACATAATTTGATTAAAACCAAATTATACCTTTATATACATTTATAAACTCATTTTTACTGTTCATAAATTTTTTTTGATTTTTGATCATTTTGTTTAATTATACTTTTTATATATTTATGAACTTATCTTTTAATTTTTGTCATATTGCTTAACTATACCTTATATACATTGATGAACTCAATTTTACTATTTATATACCTTTTGACATTTTGTCATTTTGCTTAATAAATAAATTAGTTTTCACATTAAATAGCAAGATAAGTTTAGCATAAATGGTTGTCATTTTAATCTTTTACTCAAGTGATTTAAGTATTGAGAACATCTACTATTGTAGACATTTATAAAAATCTATAATTGATCAAAGTCATTAAATTTTGAACCTTTTTTTATTATATAAACCTATTTCCATTATACATAAATTTTTGGAGGAATTGAATATATATCCATGCAAAAGCTCAAAATTGCATATATATATTCAACTTAAATTCATAATTGCATATATATCATTTCAAAAGCTCAAAAATTGCATATATATCCAACTTAAACTACTAATTACATATATATCCTTGATAAACTTTTGTAATTGCATATATATTATTTCTTAACCTTCATAATTGCATATATATCCTTTATAAACCTTTAATATTTCTTATATATCAAAAAATTATTTAAAATAATTATGAACTATAAATTATGATATTTATAATTTTATAAATATCAAAAGTAACATTTGTTTAAAATATACGATGTTCCTTGATTTAAAATGAATTTGATATCAAAAGATAATACATCAAAACGATTTTTAAAATCACAAAAAATAACTTATATCATATATAATACGAATGCATAAAATAAACTCATCAATATCTATATCATGATTGTTATATATGTATAAAATATAAAGTATTATTACCAACAAGTTTATAAGCAAAGAAAAAGTAATTTAAAAAAAATATTTTATTATTATTATAATTATCATGTATATATATATATATATATATATATATACTAGTTACGTAACCCGCCCGACGGGCAGGTTCGCTTCAGTAATTTTTTTAAGACAAGGTTTGTGTGAGTTTTGGTTAATAACTGTGATTGTCGAGTCCAATTCGCCGTGAACGGATCAAAACGGTTTAGTTAGTTACGGGTGGGTGTATTTTGGTCCGGTCAATATTAAAGTGTTATGTAAGGTGCTGGTCGATCTGTTTTGTCCGGTCACTATCGCGTCATTACAATTTGAAGATCCTTATATTTGTGTTTTATGTTTTTGCTTATATAATTTTTTCGAGAAAAGGTTTTTGTTAATTTGGCTTAACAACTGCGAGTGTCGAGGTCAGTTGGCCATGACCGAATCAAAACGGTTTAGTTACATTCGGGTTGGTGTATTTTGGTTTGGGCAATATTAAACGGTTCTTAATTTAATAACCAAATTTCTTTTTAGTCTAATTTTTTGTTAATATAGTTATTATCTAACGTCTTTTTTGCAGATGATCACTTATGATACTCCTGGTAAAAAGCACCTATTGTTACAATAGGCACCTTATGAGTTTCACCATGGTCTTTGCCTCATTATTAAACCCCTCAAGAGCAGAAGTAGCAATCGCCACCACCTAATTAATAAAATATATCATGAGTCAGGACATTATGTTCAAAAGCAAAACAATGTTAATTATTCCTTATAAAGGTTATACTGTTTCCAATAGTCAAATACATAATATGGGTACCTCTCTCTTGAATGGAGAGTATCTGCCAAGCCCAGGTGTAGTATAGCATTAGCTGATGCTTAAATTATGTCAGCAAGTACACGATGAACCTGTATTCATAAAATCATTTACAGAAATGAGAAGTGACATGCAAAACTACAAATACAATCATGAGATATGTAAATGACCGGAAGTATCAGCATAACTAAGGAGTGAAGAGTACGGACATACACATAGGATTAAAGAAGCTCCATGTGGCTGGCTGGCACCAACACAAAACAAAATACATAGGCATGACAGAGATAAATAATGCATCAAGCAAATAAAGAGAATCATACCAAATCACAAATAAGAAGGTGGTTTTAAAAATTGAAAACAGCTTAAACTTTAAAGGAAACTGACATTAAATTGTGAGTGCTATTCTGATGCTATTTTTAATTTGTCAGCAAAAAGAATATAAAGTACGTTTTTTACCCGATGTGAACATTGTAATTCTAAAAGCATTTATCGAATTGAATCAGGTTGTGACATGCAAAACTACACAAATACAATCATGATAGGTAGATCATTGTGTAAAAGGACTCCGAAAAACAGAAGCAAATTCCTTAAAAAATCTTGAGTTATAGTGATTTAATATCACCATGTATATGCAGAGAATTCAGCATTTGCATGCGCAAAGTGATTTTCATCCACAACATATCGTTTCAGGAAATTATTCTCAACTATTTCTACTGGGAATTTATCTCATTCTTAAGAGATCAGCTATCTGACTAAGGAGTGAAGAAGTACGACATTACCTATGATTTTCTCAACAAAAGATTATCTTTACACATAGGAATTAAAAGAAGCTCCATTCTCTTTATATTTAGTTCTGCGGGCTGGATTGATCGAATTGCACAACACACAAAAGCAAAATAACAATAGGCATGAACAGAGATACATAAAGCTTCAAGACCAAATTCCGTTAAGAGAATTATACCAAATCACCACAAATAAGAAAGGTTTTAAAAATGAAAACAGTCTTATAACTTAAAGGAAACTAACATTAAATTATGAGTGCTTTATTTTATCATTGACTATATATAGACATGATGGACCTCATCTTGCGCCAAGACTCATTTAATAACACCATTTAGGACTTCATTTCCCTCGTGGATTCAATAGTTCAATTTAATAATCAGTTTGACGTTATTCTCATTTATAACCTTTCATAAATATTAGAATCACAAACAGCATATTATAATTGAAAACATAAAACGATTATTGTTTATCATACGATGGTGTGCAGAGGAAAATTGTTGCTTAGCTTTTGATGTAATCACAATACATCAAACCAAATTCTTTAAATATCAGAGCAAAGGTTGTTTAATCTTTGCACCCAAAAAAAGCATAATCCTTGCTTACATATTATGTTTTCTTATGAGAGAGGTTTTGTTTTCCGCTAGTTTTCCATGATATTTCTTACCGATTGCCAAGCATATGCAATCTGATAACCGGTGAGGTTCCTGGTTTTCTTTGTTTATAGAACGAAGCAATCTTAATTCATTTTGCCGACTTTTCTATCCTTCATATAATTCGTTTTATCTTCGAGACGTTTATTTCTCTTTTTGTAATGTTTTGTTTTTCTCTTCATAACTCAGCGTGAGAAGAAGGTGTGTGTTTTTGCAGTTTTCCAGATTGGAACTTGATATACTACACTGTCACTTGTATCTACTTGTGAGAATCTAGTATAGGTGATGTGCTCATATATTAAGCTCCGTCTTTAAAAGCTTAATTTTATATTTCCTATCTTCTCAACGACCAAAGAAAAAGGGGAATCTGACATCATCCTGTGTAAAAAAACAACGGCTTCAACCACGTACACGAAAGAAAGATTGATGATTAAAACATCTTTTGATTTAAAAATATTCCTATGATATAGTAATTGAAAATATATATAATATTGAGGACATTAAGCTAAGAAAGATTTATTTTTATGGAGTGATTGCAGTTCATTGTTTGTTTGACTTGTAAATTTTTAATAGTGAGAAGAACTATAGTGTAGTAGATATAAAGAGGATAAGTCTACAGAAACGAGGGCAGATGTGTAGTGCATTTTGTAGATCGAGTAATAGCTCGTGGTGGGAGGAGGTCTTTGTGAGGAAGCGTAAATATTTTAAAGGATTGATTGAATATAGGTGGGGTGGACAGGGTGTGTTACAATCGGTTTACGGCTATTGTGGCGTATGTTAGTTTACGGCTTACAGGTTAAACCTTATAACTAATATATAAATAACCTCTTCAATTTACCAACTCAACAACACCCCACATAATCCTAATAAGCAGTATAACCCCACGCAAAATAAACGCATCAAACTAAAAAAAAAAAAATAAAAAAATTAAAAACTAACAAAAAAAAAAAAAAATTCTAAAATTATTATTCACTATGAAAAAAAAATAACAAAAAGAGACAACAAAAAAAAAAGACAAAAATAAAATATGAAAAATTAAAAAAAAAATAGACTAAAAAATAACAAACAAAAAAATACAAAACCAAATAAAAAAAAAAAAAAAAAAAAAATAAGAAATAAACATGGGGAAACCTATCCCCATCGAAATGTCGCTGGGGAATCCTCGTCAGGGATACAATCCCCAGCGAAGATGTGGGTCCCACTCGTTTTTCAGTCAAACAATTAGTGCCACGGTGGCAATCGTTTCCCCAGCGACATGTCGCTGGGGAAAGTTTTTTTTTAAATTTTAGAATCACTTTTCCCCAGCGACAAGTCGCTGGGGAATTTTTTTTTAAAATTTTAGATTCATTTTTCCCCAGCGACAAGTCGCTGAGGAATATTTTTTAAAACATTTGGAAAATACTTTCCCCAGCGACATGTCGCTGGGGAAAGATTTTATTAAATCAAGTTTTTAAAAAATTTAAAATTTAAAAAATTTAAAATCAAGTTTCCCCAGCGACATGTCGCTGGGGAAAGTGTTTTTAAAAAATTTAAAATCAAGATTTTATTAAATCAAGTCTGCATTTTTTTTTAAAATACAGCCTGCACAGCAGGCGTTTTTCAGATTTTTTTCAGAATTTTTCCGGATAAAATCTACCAAATAACAAACCTGTATCAAAACCTGTATAGACTCATCACAACTTGTACCAAAACACAAATATAAAGTAAACGGATCAACGCAATACAAATACATCACAACTTGTACCAAAACCAAAAGATAATAAAGCTAAATCGTCCAAAATCCGAATAAGTCTACAAAACGGGGATTCCTAGTCATAAACGGGGCTTACTAACTAATATATAACATAACTAAACGGGGCTTACTAACTAATATATAACATAACTAAACGGGACTTACTAACTAATATATAACATAACTAGGATAGGGAAACAAGTGTTTAAATGTCGCCAAAATCAACATAAAGTAATAATGTAGCATACTAACTAATATATAACATAACTAATCATCACCATCGCCATCCTCATCATCGCCACTCTCCTCGTCATCACCACACCCGCCACTCCCGCTAGCACCACCCGACTCAAACTCCTTAAACATATCCGAGTACTTGGAGTCGCTTCTGAAAAGACTCATCATAAAGTCTACCTTTCTATGCATGCTCTTGAGCGACTTGTCGGGGGCGGGCATACTTGGCCTGGATGTGGCCCGTGATGGCAATACCCGACCCACACCGGGAATGTGCCCACGAAGCTTACCCCCTCTTGCCAACGCATTGATCTCATCCTCCGTGTACTCACCCGTAGCCTCAAGCCTTTTCATCTCCTCCTATGTAGTGACAAAAACACAAGATAGTAAATATATTAGTCGGGTTGCTACATTATTTCTCGATAATTCATTAAAGTGTGTTTTGAAACAAAACTTACATATATGCGGCGGTCCTCATCCTTAGGGAATACCCCGTCAACAGTGTGTGTTCGCCAGAAGGTGTCAATGAGTGAAGGGTACTCCTGAGTGTCTGAGGCCTGCCTCTGTACATACACACGCATATAAGATGAAACTAATTAAAAACGACAAATCACAACACACCAAAGCGTATAATCAGATATATATGTATATATGTATGTAAAATAATTATAATGTTTATTACCATCTCATCTCGAAGGCGAGCCAGCGACCGGGATCCCTGTCGAGATGTGACCACGCTCTTTTGCCGGTTTAGCCGATTTTGAGCGGCTCGAGCAAGGTTCTTGGGATCATTCCAAAACTTAATGTATTTATCCCACTCAGCCGCTGTAATCTCCTCGGGACGTGCCCGCCTGATCGCCTCCACATCGTAACTCCCGGTGGTGGGGTCTGCCTTCCAATGCTTGGCCTTGAAAGAAGCCTTGTTGGTATTGTAGGCTTTTTGCAAGTGCATGTTGATGCCTTCGTAGATCTCTGTCCAGCGGGAGGATTCCATGTGCGGCCTGAGGTCAAACAGGGTCTGCAATCATATACAACAAAACGAAAACAGAGTTAGAGATATAATTTATATATTTATTTAAATTTGTTTATTTATTTATATGATATAAATAAATAAACGAATTTAGATAAATATACACAATTAAATAAATGAACACGATAATGAAATAAACATAAAAGGATAACTGACCCCAATATTTGAAATGATCGCCGCCTTCCGCTCCTTCGGGACCTTCTCCCAAGAAGGGTAGTACAACGGCACACTCCTAACGACCTCCCCGATGTAGTTAGACCAGTGAGCCGCATGGGGACCGAGAGGGTTTAGGGTTTGTTTGTCACCCACCTCAAAAGTGATCGGGACGGGGCCTTTAGTTTCCGCGATTTCCTTTAGGGAAAGGTTGCGGGTCTTTCCGCCCAAATTGGGCTTTCGTTTACCCTTGCCTGCAAAATTAAGTTAGTGATAAAGTCATAAAAATTCAAGGCAAGCAATTCAATATATGTATCAAATTTATGCTTGTATTACAATAATCCAGAAATTCTTACCTCTGTTAGAAAAGCAGCCCCCGCAACCGGTGGGTACAACGTGTGATGGGGGACGATCGTCACCGCTACCGTCACCTCCGTGCGACCGTGCAACATGTGCTGACATCTGTACAAGTACAATTAGCATAACATATAGAAATTCATGAACAAAATAATATAAGCATGCACACATCCAAATACATACATATCCAAATAAATATACACATTTAAACAATCCACAACAATTTTATTCATTCATTCAAATATATAAGTGTATTTTGCAAGTTACAACTCAAGATCAATCTTCTTCTTCACTAGAATAAACTTTCTCAACACCATCATCATCAACATTGATGAGGTCTTCAACATCAGAATCTGCTAAATCATGAGGAAGGGCGTCTTCATCATCAATAATATCATCGTCTTCGTCAGGAACATCAATGATATCTGGCGGTGCGTCAACCACCGTTGATTGACCATCTATATGCAAGGTCGCATTATCCAAGTCATTCAAACTAGTAGAAAGTGGGAGATCAGATGAGTTGTCAAAATGTATAATATCAGGATCGTCCTCTACCACGATGACACCCCCGCACGATGACACCCCCGTCAGAAAACTTTTTATGATTAACATGTTCGACGACCTTCCAGTGGGGTTTGGTCTTATCTTCAAGGTAGAAGACTTGTTTGACTTGTGTTACGAGAATGTATTGGTCATCTTTAAACGTCTCACGACTGCAGTCGATTTATGTCATGTTGTTTCTAAGGACAAGTTTGTTGACTTTACGTTCTTTGTTGCTAGTGTCGAACCACTTAACTCGAAACAACGCAACTTTGAACAACAAATACTTAAACTCGAGGATTTTTTGAAGCTGACAATAATACATTTCTTCGTCAGGGCCATGCGAACAAATGCTGCTGTTTTGAGTTGTGCGACGTTCATCGTGGCTGTGCACGACATACCTCACACCGTCGACTACGCAAGAGCTTACTGAGATTGGAGTCCATGTCAAATAGTGTTTGGATTTACGTTTTACACTAGCAATCACAATAAACATTCCCCAGCGACATGTCACCGGGGAAACAAACAAGATAAAAAAAATAACATACTGTTGACTCGGCTGCTTGTGGACTCGGCTGCTTCTCGACTCGACTCGGCTGCTCGTCGACTCGGCTTCGACTCGGCTGCTTCTCGCCAAACTGTCCAAAACAAAAACGAAAAAAAATTCAGAAACATTCTAACACACATAATTAAACTGTTTTTATAATTAACAAAAACAAAAACCAAAATCAAAAATTATAATTATAATCAAAAACGAATTATAATTAACCTATTTTACCAAAAACGAATTATAATTAGAATTATGATTTAGAGGGTTTAGAAGTATAAGAATTATGATTTAGAGGGCTTCGAATTATGGTGGTGGCTGGTATATATGTGCTCGTGTGCGCGTGAGTGACGGTGTGGAGTGGTGGTGGGTGCTGTGGTGAGAGGTTGTGATGGTGGGTTATGTGGTAGTGGTGGAGGTGGTGGGTTATGTGGTCTAATTTGTGGTGGTGGTGCTGCAAAAATCGCCAAGAGTGGTGGGTTTAATTTTTTCCCGTTTTTGTTATGAAGAAGAAAACCCAGATCTGCCTTTATGATAACGTGAATCCCCAGCGACTTTCCCCAGCGACATGTCGCTGGGGAAAAATGCAAATTTGTCGTTTAGCTAAAATGGCGCCATAACGAAAATGTTGGAGGGTTTTTTGCAAAAATTGATTACGTTTTCCCCGGCGACATGTCGCCGGGGAAAGTTTTGTTTAAAAATTTTTAAGTTTTATTAAAAAATTATAAAGTTTTATTAATATATCAAAACTATATTTTTTATAAAATATATAATTGTTATTTACAATTATTTTTTATAAAATATATAATCGGTTCGTTTCGGCTGGGTCGGTCCGGTTTCTCGGTTCGTTCCGGTCGGTTCGTAAAAAATATATTATTTAAAATTATTTTTTATAAAATATATAATTATTATTTACAATTATGTAGTTAACTCCTTTGATGAACTGACAAAACTTTTTTCTGTTCTCTGGTGTGAAAGAATACGCAGCCTGAGGCTTCGAGCACTTCCCGTTTTTGGTTTGGCCAAGCCACAAGCCACTTCGAATGCCCAACCTTTTCAAGTCTTGTCTTGCCTTGGCGGTGTCTTTAGATTTGTCATTCATTAACAAAGTGTTCAAGATGGCCTCCAACACATTTTTTTCGATATGCATGATGTCTAAATTGTGTTTTAGTGTAAGAAAAGACCAATACTCAAGCTCGTAAAAAATAGATCGTTTAGTCCAGTTCAGCTCGACAAGAACATTGCGTTTTATCTTCACACCTCCATAACTCGGATGTTTACCCTTCACACGCGTGGGCAATCTAGCAAGTTGAGCCTGGATTTGATTCCGATTAAATTTTGTAGGAGGATCTCCGTCTTCTATCTCACCATTGAATTCAAGTGACCTCCTCCATTTATGGGGCTTCTTTAAGAATCTTCTGTGGCCAACATAAGCTGTTTTGCCTAACACACGCACAGATGGAGTGTCTTTATTACATGTAGGGCATGCCAAGTAACCTTGCCCACTCCACCCAGACAAACTACTTCGAGCAGGAAAATCATTGATGGTCCATAATACCATCGCTCTCATATTGAACTTCTGGCCTGTAGCAACGTCTATAGTCTCGACACCTTTCAGTGCCCATAAAACCTTTAGGTCATCAATCAAAGGCCTCAAGTAAACATCAATGTCCTTGCCCGGGGATTTAGGGCCAGGAATTAACAACGTCAGCATAAAAGAACTCTCTTTCATACATAACCACGGAGGCAGATTGTATGTTGTCAATATCACCGGCCACATGCTGTAAGCCTGACTAAGGTTGCCGAACGGATTGAAACCATCAGCAGCCAACCCTAATCGAACATTTCTTGGTTCTTTTGCAAAATTCGGATACTTGGTGTCAAAGTTCTTCCATGCTCTACCATCAACCGGGTGTTGCATCTTACCGGGCTCCGTACACTTTCCAGTAGCATGCCAAGTCATTTCCTTTGCAGTGTGACTAGACTTGTACAAACGTTGTAGTCTAGGAATGATCGGAAAGTAACGCAACACCTTCTTAGGAACTTTCTTCCCCGGTGTGTTACTGTCTTTCCATCTACTCGTTTTACACACCGGACAGAAATGCACATCTTTGTTATTGTCGCCCCGAAATAAGAAGCAATCGTTTACACAAGCATGTATCGACTCGTACCCTAACCCGATCGTTTTAAATGTCTTCTTTATTGCATAGTATGACGGTGGGAGCTTGTATCCTTTCGTGGTGGGAAATACATGTTGGAAAAACTCTAGCATTTCATTGAATATAGAATCAGTCAATTTACCTTTAACCTTAAAATAGGTAAACTTTGCCATAAAGTCTAATCGAGTCACATAGTCACAACCGGGGTACAGCTCCTCGTTGGCACTGGCATATAACTCTTCAAACTCGTTACGTTTAGCTTGAGTCGGTTCATTACTTGTCTCACCAATATCTTATTTACATAAATGAATGTTTGTTTTTGTGCATCTTGAAAAAGTATACAATATATCATGTTCAACTATAGAAGGGTAGTGCATATCCTGACCGAACCGAGAAAATACGGCATATCGGCATACAAAATACATTTTTAGAGTATCATGTTCAACAATATATTTTTTGTTAGAGTATACGGCATATCGGACCGAAACGAACCTAGAAAACGTAGTGCTTTTATATAAGTATTTATATATTTTATAAGTATCTTTTTAAATATATAGTTATAAAACATATTTTATAAATAATAATGATTTTAAAGGCAAAATTAAAATTTTTGATAAAATACATTATCCCGGGCGCATTTGTCGATAAGGGAGGAAACCCTGCGCTTGGGGAAAAATTGCCGCCAGGATTTTCGTTGATTTTTTATTTCAAAAATTTTAATAAAAATATTCACGGGCGACATGTCGCCCGGGAAACCTTTCATTAAAAATTATACAGTTTTATAGATATTAAAAAAATATATAAATTTTAATAAAAGGTTTCCCGGGCGACATGTCGCCCGGGAAAAGTATAGCAAAACCATTATACACTAACACACGTTAATTATCATTAATCACAAAGGTTAAACGTGGAAAACTTATCCCGGGCGACATGTCGCCCGGGAAAGGTGAGCGGGAAAATTTACCGCCAGGATTTTCGTTGATTATTTTGGTCAAATTTAAACCAAGTTCGGGAAACTCTCCACATACTTTGACTAAAAAGTCTATCAGAATTTGTGCCACGTCGGACGGATTTTTGTCGTTTAGCGACTTTTCCTGGGTGACATTTGTCGTCCGGGAAAAGTTCGTCGCCCGTTTTAGTTTTTCTTGTAGTGACAAGACAAAATTGATGGTTTACATGAGACTCAAACAATAAGTGAAAAACACACAATTATATTTTTGAGTGGTTAGCAACATTAGTATTGGCAATTTGAATTAGAAGGATATATCAAACATTTTTACTTAAGCTAGGTGTAATGGTCACCTCTTCTTCACCTCCACCTTAGCTGTCACATCAGCTTTTCAATACACCACATTACCAACTTTTTGGCCGTAATGATCACCACCTAATCAACCACATAAAATTAACTCAATTTATTAAATTATATCCACTACAATTATCCACCTCACTCATCAATATAACAACAACAATAGATATTATATTATTAAGTGGGGTCATCTCACGCTCGTTTCCTTTGGATTTTCTTAGGTGATGTGTTTCACCCGAACACTCCATGTTTTCACCTTCACGCGGCCAAGTGATAAGAGCCGTAAGGATTCACCTTGGACTTCACTGACCTATGTTGCACAGGGACGGATACCGACACACTGGGACGGAAACGGTGAAACTGTCATTAATCAAAGATCAATATTAGATGTGAAAGATTTGTCACCAAAATGTCATTAATCAAAGTTCAATATTAGATGCGAACAATTTGTCAACTGTGAAATTGTCATTAAAAAAACTACATAGTAATAACATATCAACTAGTCAATATTCTCAAAGAAAAAGACGGTCTTGATCTCTGGCTCATCAAGTGATAGTTCAACGAACTCTAAAAATCCCGTAATAAACAATTAATCATACCTGTTCGTAACTTTGTATGTAGTCCTATTGAGAAACCGATTCTTCAGTTAATAGTTTTTGTAATATTTAACAAATCTACGAATTATTATATATCATAAACACAAAATTAAATAAATATTTTATAAAAATATCGTCGTAAATTATGATTATAAAATGTTTAAAAAGATTAATATGTCGCTTTTTAAATTGTACAAAATGTAATCCATAAATTTGTAGTTTTTTAGTTTGTGGTTCAAGAATAGTAAGATTTGATCGGATTAAATCTTAAGATCTTATTGTTAAAATCGAGATCTTATAAGATTTTAAGCTTGCGAATATTCTATTTAAGATCCGGATCATTTTTACTTTACAATATTATAAAATTGTAAGATCATAAGGATCTTAACAACAAATTTCCATGCATTTATATCGTTATAAAATAGCTGGTTTTCGGTCCAAACTTTTAGTTATTAAGCAACCGGTTAAACCGTTTAGTGGTTAGCAGTTAGCTTACTAATTTAGCCATAAATAAGCCTATAGTTCATCAATATTCAATAGACATTCAGTCTAATACCAGAAGCAGCTATTAAATTTGTTAGGGTTGGTGCCAAACTAGATAGGAGCTCTAGCTCACCCTTTGTGTGGTCAATCCATTCACTCCATTGTATTAATTTTACCATTTTCTTAACATTAGTACATAACCCTTTTCTTAACATGGATTTCTGCTCGTTTTAATCTCCTGTCTAGCTTAGTAACTGGAGTGTTTCGATCCCGAACCTTAGATCTTTGTAGTCGCTTATCTAGAGGTATCTTGTTGTATAGTTTGAGTCGCTTGTTTGGGGCTCGTTTTTATTCTTCTCTTTTTTCCTTTCTGTTAGTAATAAAGGTCTGTTGGCCCGAACCACTTGTTTATGCCCGTTTAGTTTCTAGGGTTAGGTTTGTTTGTCCTATAAATACTGGTTGTATTCTCTTTGTTTTATAATCAACTAGCTTAAAGACCCGTCTAACGTCGGGTTATGTTTAAAGAGTTATTTTTTAAAGAATAACGCGTGTGAATAACGAAAAAAAAGCAAATAATGTAACAATGTTTCATTAATATTTGAAAGGATGAATAAGTAATAAGTCAAACCATTCGTCAAATAATTGAGTTTTGTAGCAATTAAAATAAGAAACGTTCATGTGTTGTCGTCTTCAAACGATTGACTTTTGTAGCAGTTGAGTTCCATACAGCCTATCACATTGTCAATTGTTTGTTTCTTTCGCATGTGCTACTTAGGTGATGTTTGTTTATTAAGAGGCTCTGAATCTGAATCTGACTCGCACATTTGAATCTGAATCTGAGGCGTAAATGTCTGAATCTGAATGAAATAATATTGTTTATTTTTTGTGAAAAAAAAGTGTCTGAATGAGATTAATATACAGTAGAAACTCTATAAAATAATACACTTGGGACCACCAAAATTTATTAATTAAAAGAGTTATTAATTAATCGATAAATTAATAATTATTAATTTATATATTAATTAATATTTTATTAATTTATAGTATACAAATGGTTGGAAGAAAAATTCTTTATATATTAATTAATATTTTATTAATTATTGTATACAATGAATGTTAGTGCAAATACAATTGCGAACTGCTTTCGTCATTGTAAACTTCGATCAACAGATAACATGACTTTTGAGAACTCAGATGAAGTGGTGAAAGCACTCAAGAATTTGATCAAAGAGTTGGGTTATCGCAATGCAATGGATGTCGAAGATGTTCTGACTCACCCAGAAGAAAATGTAGTTGCACAGTTGTTGACTGATGAAGAAATTATTGAAAGCGTTATTGGAATTAATAAAGATGATATCGATGAAAAGATATGAAAGTTCTACAATGAACCCCCATCGCAACGAAGCTATTAAAGCGGCAATCACATTGAACAATATCTTGTTGAGCCAATTGGGGAGAAAACAACACCAGAAGTCATACTATTCTAGGAAAATTAGAGACGAGATCAAAGGAAATTGATTTCAACAAAAAACAAAAGACAAATGAAGTCATTTTTCAAGAAACCTTCATAAATCCTTCATTGAAATATGCTATATATAAAAGTGAAATATTAATTTATAGTATTATAATGGTGTCTAAAGAAATTATCAAAAAATGTATTATCTTAAAAATTTATAGTCGAATTATTAATTTAGCACCCTAACCCCGAGTCGGACCACGGCAAAAATATTATCTTATAGATTTATTAAATAATCGAGTATTAATTTATCGAGTTTCTACTGTATAACAGTTTCATTCTTATGATACATAAACGATTATACACATTAAATAGAACAATTGAGTCATCGAACTAACACGACCTAACAACATAAATAAGTTGTGTTAAAACAAAACATTCAAGGATATTGTGTCGTAATTTAATCTCGTAAATTAATCATATATTATTGGTATGTTATATTCTCATGTTGTTAAATATCTTTGTCATTATCACTATCAATAATTACGATGAAATATACAATTACGTTCATCGAACTAATACGACCTAGCAAAATATATTTTAATTGTCATGTAATAATTAAAATATAATTAAAATATTTTTGAAAAAAAGAAATCAAGTTAATACTCAAAATATGCATGCTATTATTTGATTGAAAAAAATTAGTTATATATTATTTTAGTTGAAATACTCTTATGTTAAGTTTGAGCATTTTTTATCATCATCATATTATCATATTTAATATTTTTTATTTTGAAAAAAAAAACAACGTAATTCTCTCTAAAACTTATATTATCATACGAATGAAAATGACGATAAAAAAAAAAAACATAAATAAAAAACAAAAAAAAGGAAACAAAGGAAAAAAAAAGTAAAAAAAAAGAAGCAAAATTAAAGAAAAAAATAAAAAGGAAGAAAAAGAAAACACATAAGATGTATAAGACATACCCCTCCCCATCTTTAGTAAGAAGGTTTCAGCCTCTGACCGCCTCTGAATGAAAATAAAAAAACAAACGCACTTAATGACCAAAATGTCTGACCGCGTCTGAACGAGACAGATTAAGAGGCTGTTAAGATGCAACTTTTAAAAAACAAACACCACCTTAGCAAGCATAAAAAGTCCTATTTGTGGTGGATCAGTCTCCAACGTTCTCAATGCCATATGAACTCAAACCCTCATGACGGCGTTTAATAAATTGATGAATATATTAAGGAATCAATGTTCGATTGGGAAAGGGATTTTTTTTTTTGCAATGCCTTCCGGCTAGTGAGAATAATAAGGATTATTGGGCCCATGCACCTACGATGATCACCAAATGATGTACACAATAAGATTTCACAGCCTACTCTAAGAATTATTGTGTTTTCCTTTAACTGATTTAAACTAGATTTAATTGATTTCACCTCTTGAAACACCAATCAATCTTGAAAGCTTTTACGCCCGACATCGTCAAGTTTCTCCAATGACATATTCAAATGCCCCATGTCAACCGACTAAAAAGAGGAAAGGAAAAATTATATTATTATTAGTAACAATAATTAAAAAAGGAAAAAAACTATCAATCCTAAGCTATAGAAGAAAACATGAGGTGTACCTTTGCTGTTGCTACCAAGACTGGAAATGAAACATCCGTGACTTCCGTCATTAAGACACTACAAATACCAAATTAAGATTCTAGACTCGTCCATAATGAAGAACACAACAGATTCTGTCTTAGAAAGCCAAATAAAATGATTGAAATATTATATAAGAGCCGCAGCCAGTTCACTAACCTCCATACAGATCTGAACGTAGTCCTTGTACACTTTAAGAATGACTGTCTTGTTGCTTGAGGCGATGCAATACATTATCCAATTCAAAGTACGGAAAGACACATGGGTCTTCACTTTTGAGAGTTGCTTTAGCATCTGTCGTAAAACCATTTTGAATGAATGATAGTGCATTTATAAAAACCAAAGATTCAAAACAATAGCCATTACTATCCATACTCATATATAAAGAGGGAATATGTTGAACTTATAACTATGCCCAACTCCAAAACATGTGTAAGAACTCATTTTTGCGACCACTTCCAATAGGTACTTACATTTCACTTACAGGGCTATTGTAACTCTTTTGAGAAAAAAACAATTCCACCTGCTAACAAAAATCAAGTTATGATTTCTGCTGATGAGACAATTTTTTAGTCTAACAATATTCATGAAAAAATGTTAGATTAGATTTAAGTACAACGAATGAGGCTATGTTTGCATTTTCTTACTAAACTTTTAATTTTCTTCTGATCCAGCAGATTCCCTACACAATAGTCACATAATTTAACGAACTTCAGGCCAATAAATCATATAAGAAAGATTTCTTAGGTATTGTAAGACTATTATTATTATAATATTTCTATACTAATGCCTTACAAAGGGAAACATGTCAAACCATTTAAAGTGTCATTTTCATATATATCGTGCCCATAATAAATAGTAGTGTTTTTGAATCACGATAAGTCTCCACAACAAAATACGAACTTCATAGTTCCGTGATGAAGACCTACTACTATTAAAGTCTAGCATCAACTCAACTAAGCGAGCTATCCCTCTTGGTATTATATATAGTCAATATAAACAGAGCAAGTTTGATCACCACTTCAAAATTAGATTAGCAATCCTAAACAGCCCTTATTTAAGTTTTTTCATTGACTAAATCTAAAGAAAATATTTGCCACTTTTTTAAGGCATCTCAACTATAAGAACTGAGATCCTCTTTGTAAAATCACGGGAACACAAACCATCTGTCTATATACAACAACTCATATATCTGTAATTGCTTTTGAGTTTTATTACAATGATTTAATGCCAGTAAACGTAACAACAAACCATTAAACCATTAAACGCAACAACAAACCATATATCTGTAATTGCTTTTGAGTTTTAATCTCCCGTCTAGCTTAGTAACTGGAGTGTTTCGATCCCGAACCTTAGATCTTTGTAGTCGCTTATCTAGAGGTATCTTGTTGTATAGTTTGAGTCGCTTGTTTGTGGCTCGTTTTTATTCTTCTCTTTTTTCCTTTCTGTTAGTTAATAAAGGCCTGTTGGCCCGACCCACTTGTTTATGCCCGTTTAGTTTCTAGGGTTATGTTTGTTTGGCCTATAAATACTGGTTGTATTATTTTTGTTTTATAATCGATTCAATAAAGTTTTGCATTGTATCTTTAGTTTCTACATGGTATCAAGAGCTTAGGTTCTAATCGCTATATATTGTCATCCTCCGGCCATCAACTAATTGTTGATGATCCGGAGAGATCCCGATTTTGTTTGCTATTGTGGATTCGTTTGAATTGATTAATCCGCTTGACTCGAAACCTATTGCCTCCGTTCGAAAAAAATGGTTCGTATTGGATTTTGTTCGCATCAAAGTTTGACTCTTTTTTTCTGTTTGAAGATTCGATCCATGTTTAGCTGTTTGATTTTTGAGATTTGTTTGTTCGCACTTCGGTTGTTTGTTTTGTTCACCCGGACCCGTTACGCTATGAATTTGTTTGAATTCGTTTTGGGCTTTCTTTAAAAATTGGGCCAATATGTTTGGAAATTGACAATAGTGGTAATCGTCAATTTTAATAGACATGCAGCTATTAAATTTGTTAGGGTTGGTGCCAAACTAGATAGGAGCTCTAGCTCACCCTTTGTGTGGTCAATCCATTCACTCCATTGTTATCTTATTAATTTTACCATTTTCATAACATTAGTTCATATAACCCTTTTCTTAACATGGATTTCTGCTCGTTGTAATCTCCCGTCTAGTAACTGGAGTGTTTCGATCTCGAACCCTAAATCTTTGTAGTCGCTTATTTAGAGGTATCTTGTATAGTTTGAGTCGCCTGTTTGGGGCTCGTCTTGTGCTCCTCTTTGGACTAGTATTAATAAATTCAGCCTTCCAAAAAAAAAGTACGTAACATAACTTATTATATACATAATATTGTTTCATCATTTGAATCTGATAACTCACATCACAATTGTACTCTTAAACTCTATAATCATCATCATTATGAAGATGACACTTGACTTGTAACTAAAGTCTAAAAGTGATAAGAGCATGTTCTTTGAAAGAATAAGAAAAGAATGAGTGATGACCAAACTTTGAAAGACATGTTACCAACCTTCTATTAATATCAAAATATTACAAACAAAATGAGCAAAGCTCCAAGATCATTGCAGATTTTTCAGCAAGAACACAACTAATTAACACTACCACTCACATGACTTACCCTCCCAACCATCCATGCTTGTTACATCCTTTTAAAATACATAATCATATATTAATTAAGCGCGCTTAAGTAACAATTTTAGTTACTTTTCATATTGTTAAGCATGACCGGCGACACAAATATATATTTATCTGTCCCGACATGTGGGAGCTAGCACGACCCTAACTACAATTTCAAAGATACCCAAGTGTTTGGAGTAGGTTGAAGGCGTGAGGTGTACTTGTCGGGTACAGGTTGTTACTCATCCTTGCGGTATGATCAACATTTTATAACTTGAAATAGAATTTTCTTTTATGTATGGTAGGATCAAATTATAGCTTACGTTTTAGTTGTATAACTTGTACGGCTCAAATAGATGATATTTTCTTTCTAGTTGTGGGAGTTAGCCAACCACGTTAAGTAGAAGTCGACTTTTTATTTTTGAACGATAGTTTGATTAAAAAACTAGCAAGGAGCTAGAAAATAATTACAATGGTTACAAAGCCACTCAAATCAATCAAATGATGCTTTCCTATATCTATTTGAGATCCACGTAAACGTGTATTGCTTAACATCATTTAAAACGAGGTATCTATTTGGTCTTTTGGAGTCGAAGGTAAATTGATCATTCTGAAAGCGCCAAAGGATCCATAGAGTAGATTGAGCAACGACATCAAGCAAAATGGATCTTTTTGGTGGAACGTTTGCACGGCTAGCAAGAGTAACACATCGACTTAACCATAACAATGATCTTGTTAGCCTAACTTGTAAAAAACATTTTCTTCTTATTCTGTAAGGCATGATACCCACTTTACTTATAAATAAGACATCACTTCCCACTTAGTAAAAACTTATATGTAGGAAATAAAAGTAAAGATATATCTAAGTGATTAAGAATCAGCCATATTCAGAGGAACAATTATCAATATTAGTAGCAATATAAAGAAAAGTAAGCTAATATACAAGTAAAGAGATGCACTCTTCAATTCTATGGCTAGCTATGATCATCAAGACTAGTGGGACAAAAGATGTTGTAGATCACACGAGCCAGCTTCTTGGCCGAGGCGCAAAGCATCAAGAACACGTTGGAACACGAGAACATGACAAGGGATACGTAGGACGCCTTTTTGTTGATAACCATACTCTTGTGCCGATTTATTGAGCAAGTTTATAAAAACCGGGTGGTTCAAAAGGTCCGCACTAACAACAAATCGTTCCATCTCATCTCCCACGTACACGGGTAGATAGCCCTCGGGTACACGAGAATGAGAGGCCGCTGAGGAATGAGAAACGCGAGCAAGTCGACGTATGAGTTTCTTCATTTTGTGAAGTACTAGAATGAGTAGTAGTATTAGTTTTAGTGTTAGGAATGTATATTTATATTGGAAGGTGATAACAAGAAATTGATAAAGAGAAAGAGTACGGTAGGCGTACTTGGCAGGTACAGTTTCCACTTCTCTTTTATTTATTTCTTTTTTCAACAAACATTTATTCATTTCATTTTCTAGTCAATAAAAACCTATACCTATTCTTTTAATGCTAAATTAATACGTAGGGTGTTTGGTTGCGTTTTTAACTTTTAAAAAGTCTTATTGGTATTAAAAATAGTTATTCATTCTGTCTCATATAAATTATTAATCTTATTATTTGTGTTTGTCTAAAAAATATTATAACTATTTTTTTAAAGATAAAATGATGTATCATTCTACAACATATTTTTACATATATTTTTATTCACATAATCTTAACAAATGTTAAAATTAACGGTTTGAATGAATAGAGATAATAAGTGAATAACCACTTAAGGGTGGTCTAGTAGCAAAGTGAGTTGTGGCTATCACTTTAAAATGTGTGTGGTCTCAAGTTCAATTCATGTTAGGTGCAAACAACCTTAAATGGCTACGCCAACCTCCTGAAAAGGAGGAGATTTACCTAGTTTGAGTCTGTGTGATGGTGGGCTCTAACCCCGTGGATTAGTCGGTCAAAAAGTTAGAAATCATAGTTAAAGTCTTGCTAGACTCTCGGGATTTTACCATTTTTTGATGTTATGTAATTCTTTTTGTTGACTTTATTGTACTTTAAGTTTCTAGCGTCTTGCTAGACTCTTTTTATATATATTCCATCTTTGTCGTTCAAAAAAAAGAAGTTAGAAATCATAGTTAATTAAAAAAAAAGATTATGAGTGAAAATAAACATATAATATTATTGTGTGTGTTAGAGGATATGTAAAATATAATGTATAATGATATAACAAAACTTTAAAAAAAAATTGATCTTATAATCAAAACTTGTATTATTTTTTAAAATTTCTATAAATAAATAAACGTATAATATAACATTTTATCAATCAAAATATGCGTTAATCATACATATCATAAATTGTTTATTTTTGTCCGTGGACAAGACTGAACATTTTGTTAAGACCGAGAAGTATATCACAAAGAATATAATATTTGGATTTGTTAAATTTTAATAATTGATATAATTTATTATTCGAGTGTGCTAAAAGTCTTAATTATTTATGTTTATTAATTAACTAGATCATAGTGTGCGTGTGTCCATTGAGCACACATGAACAAAATCTTTTACCCAATAATTTAGATGTAAAATGACACACTTAAATAACTTTAATATTCAAAATCAGTTTTCCTTCGTCTAATGATATTTTGTTAGATAATCAAAACATTATATGTAGTTGGTGAATCTAAATTAAACAAAAAGGTAAATATTTTGAAGTTTCTTACTTCTCTACAAACTTGATAATCCAAACAAGGCTATTGTTTAGTAAGAGCCTTGAAAAAAAAACTTAACCAGATCGGTTATTTTAAAGTTATTAGGTATCGAAAGATGTTTTTCGCGGGTTATTTTTTTTATCTGATATAAATCAGAACCTTTTGTTAATATTATTTTTTAACTCCTACTCTTGTGCATTACAAATTATATAAAAATAAAAAAAAAAAATTCTGGGCTGGCCAAAAAATGGGGCTGCCCGTTACTGTAGCACACACTCATAAACGACGGCGTATCTTCCAGTGAATGTGTTTATTATTAATAAGTGAATAACCACTTAAGGGTGGTCTAGTAGCAAAGTGAGTTGTGGTTATCACTCTAAAATGTGTGCGGTCTCAAGTTCAATTCATGTTAGGTGCAAACAACCTTAAATGGTCACGTCAACCTCTTGAAAAGGGGGAGATTTACCTAGTTTGAGTCTGTGTGATAGTGGACTCTAACCCCGTGGATTAGTCGGTCAAAAAGTTAGAAATCATAGTTAATTACAAAAAAAAAGATTATGAGTGAAAATAAACATATAATATTATTGTGTGTGTTAGAGGATATGTAAAATATAATGTATAATGATATAACAAAACTTTAAAAAAAAATATTGATCTTATAATCAAAACTGTATTATTTTTTAAATTTCTATAAATAAATAAATGTATAAAGTGACATTTTATCAATTAAAACATGCATTAATCATACATATCATAATTTGTTTATTTTTGTCCGCCGGCATTATGTTAAGACCGAAGAAGTATATCACAAAGAATATAATATTTGGATTTGTTTAATTTTAATAAAAATTAGTGATATAATTTTTTATTCGAGTGTGCTAGAAAGTCTTGATTATTTATGTTTATTATATTAATTAACTAGATCATAGTGTGCGTGTCAATTGAGCACACATGAACAAATCTTTTACCCAATAATTTAGATGTAAAATGACACACTTAAATAACTTTTTTTTTTTGAACGGCAATTTTATTAAACACTAGCAAGGAGCTAGATCAACAACAAACAATATAAGGGTTTTTAAGTCAATCGTCCCATTTGATCGATGCTTTACATCGATATTTAAACCAATAAAAAGAGCTAGAGACTAAATTATCAAAGAGGGAATTACTCTTTTGATTCGAAGGATAGATGGAGATGGTCTTTAGAAGGTTGTGGCGAGTTTACAATCGCTTCGGTTAGGAATCTTCTTGACGCAAACTCGTTACCAGAGGTTCCATCTCCAAAACCCGGTTGGATAAAAGTTGTGCCTATAAAGTCAAAACTCACTGAGGCTTGGAAAGTTAAGTTGGACATCTTACAAATACGATTGAACATCTCTAAAAGAGCATGGATATTGGAGTCGATTCTATAACCTTTATGCGAAAAGAATGGAATCATCTAGCCATATCTTTACTTGCCCTATATCTAGAGAGATAATTTCGCAAGTTTTACTTTGTGGGAGATGATGTCGTGATGGTTTCCTCTTATTATAAATGGTAGAATAGGTTGTTGAGTAACCAGTTGTGTCTTTAATTCTAACATAAAGAGTTGTCGAAGGTCGTTTTGTATGTCAGTGGTGGAACATCTGGAATTCAGTAACAAAGCATTTTTGTTTCCGTAGCTATGTCCTTCGAAGACGCTTATATTTGAGGAGGTAGTCACCCGATCCTTCATTTGGTGTAATCATAGATGTAAAAAGTCTTTTAGTTGGGTAGGTTGGCTTAAAAACCCGCATCTTGTTACTTTGTAATTTCTAGCTTCTTGTTAGTCTTTTTGTTTCAATAAAATCCCCCGTTAAAATAAATAAATAATTTAGATGTAAAATGACACACTTAAATAACTTAAATATTCAAAATCAGTATTTCTTCGTCTAATGATATTTTGTTAGATAATCAAAACATTATATGTGGTTGGTGAATCTAAATTAAACAAAAAGGTAAATATTTTGAAGTTTCTTACTTCTCTACAAACTTGACAATCCAAACAAGGCTATTGTTTAGTAAGAGCCATGAAAAAAACTTACAGCTTATAATACCGTAAAAAGCTCTCCGCCAAACAGTTTTAAAAGCTTGTAACTTTGGTCGGTTTACGACTCAGAGTATATTTGTCAGCGAGCGTTAATGAGAGTTTTGAAGCAACTAGCAACTAGTGTTTAACATTTTGTACACAATGCTTCTTTGGCAACAAGCAACTAGTATTCATAATTTTTCTAAATGCTCCAATCAAAATGCTACTTCAAAGAGTATTTAGTACCAATTAACGCTTACACTTAATAATTACAAACATACAACTATTTTAGCAAATGCTTTATCAAAATAAACAACTACAGGTTAGTGCTACCACATACCCTTATTCAAAGAAATGTGATTTACTTTTAATTTTTCTCACGTCTTTATGCTTTCATTAATTGGTTTCTTTAATGGTAATAATTAGAAAAAAATTTTTGCATAGTGAGACTCAACATAGACCCATTATTTGTATAGATCCAATGAATCAATATTAACACATCTATTTTTTACATCAAAATAAAAAAAAAATCACACTTTCACCCTTTTTTAAAAATAAAATATCTTACATCTAGCGGTAATCGTCACCACGACAAAAAAATACACCATCGCGGACGAGTATTTTTTTTATATTTTCAGTATCTTTGACGGGTGACACGATTATATTTTTGAGGACTTTTTTGTGATTTTTTTTTTAGGTCTCGAATTGTTTGAAAATCTTATTGCTTCGTATAACGTCATATATGATTCATATAACGGATCATATATGATTTCATAATATTATATTATAATTTCATAAAATCATTTATGATTTCATAAATTCATATATTGATTTGTGATTCGCCGAACTTTTTTTTCAATTTTGTTTCAGTCACGATTGCGAAACTCATATATGATTCGTATGACGAATCATATGTGATTTAATAAATTTCATATTTGATTCGTATTAAACGAATACTATATGTTTCATAAAATCATTATGATTGCATAAATTCATATTATGATTTCTAAAATTCGTATATGACTTCATAAAAATCATAAAAAAAGTCAGCTCGAAAGTACTCATAGTCGTCGCCCCTCTATAGAAATATAATTTAATTCTCGTCGCGCGATGGTATGTTTTGTTTTGAGTAAGATTTAGTGTGTGAGATATTTATTTTAAAAAAAAGTAAGTGAAAATGGGGTTTTTTTATTATTTGGATGAATAAATGTATGTGGCTTAGAATTGGTTCATTGGGGTCTCTGACAAAAATTGAGTCTATTTTGAACTTTTCTGGCCTATAACAAAAATAAAAATTGGAAGGGTCTAACACAAAGAGCACGCTTTAATAGGGGCAATATACAATGAAATATAAAATGAGAATAATGGATGATATGATAAGATTCGAATAAAGTTGCTTTTAAGTAATTAAGCTAAAAGTGAGTATGCACATTTTATAGTGGAAATATGACGAAGAATGAAAAGGATGTGGAGGACCCGATCGATACAAGTAACCACTTAAATATGTCTTTATTATGACCTTTTCTTTAAACCCAATGTTTTGCATGAGATTAATATAAAGATGAGGATCATCTCATGTTCATTTGAACATGAGAGGTATATATGTAGTGATTGTACATTGTTATTAATAATGACAATGTACAATCACTAGCATGCATAACTTTACCTCTCATGTTCAAGATATGAAATATAATATATAAAGAATTTAGGCATTTAAAGTATTGAAGTTTAACTCTTTTAAGAGCATCCACAATGCCTCATGAGCGGAGCTAGTAAGGGGACTAATGGGTGCTGAGCCACCGCTAATGAGCCTATTTATTCATTAATTATCTATATTACAAGCTGCTTTTCTACTAATTTTTTACATTGAGCTCTCCTTATCATTATGACTTTCTGCATTAAGCATGATCAGCCCCCCCTAACACTGTGTTCTCGAGTTCAATTTTGAAAGGAAAAGAAAGGAAAAGAAAGAAAATTTAAGTAAATTTGTGTTCTTGAGTTTTTTTAAGAAAAGAAAAGAAGGAAAATGTAAGGAAATTTTTGGCTAAAACTTTCCTCCCAAAAATGGGAGGAAATGGAAGGAACGTAATATTTTACATGTTAAAAGACATAATTAACCTTATTTTTTTAACTTGAAACCTCTCAAACATGGGTATAATTGTAATTCAATTAACTTTTTTCCTTTCTTTTTTTTCAACTCAAGAACACAAATATTTTTACTAACTACTTAAATTTTTCTTTCCTTTACCTTTCTTTTACTTTCTTTTACTTTGAAACAACCATAGTAGATGCCCTAACTCAAGTACATTGATTGTTTAGACATTCTCTTTTACATATTGTCCTTCACCATGATATGTAGTAAGACTAAGTTATTAAAACCACGGCCGATTATCAAATTTAATTCGTGTAGGTGCAAACAACCTTAAAATGATCACAATAACCTCTTGAAAAAGAGAGTATTACCCGATTTAAATCTACGATGACTTCAAACTCTATATACAATCTTGCCATATATTTTGCTCAATGGGGGGATTCACAACCTTGTCATCCCTAATGTTGTATATATTTTGCCATATAATAAGTTGAAGATATATATAGCTCAATGGGGATTCATAGGTCATGTCGAATTATGTAATAAGATATGAAAAAGCCAATCTATCAGCTTTGAATACATAATTTTGCTCCATGAGCCTCATCATGATGTAATGATAATTAAGATACAAGTCATACAACTATATGGATGTTAGACTTTTTCAAATGCACCAATCACTTTAGTAGGATGATTTGTAGATACAAAATCTAAGAGTGTATTTTCATTTTTTTATTTGATGAATGTAGTACATCAACGTTGCATTGGGATCTAAATGTAATCAACAAATTGATGTCCCTTTTATTCCACTATGAACTATTTAAGACTGTAGTAAAAGCTCACGGTACGGTAATCTAAATGGCACGTTATGTCCCTACGGCGCAAACCCCTACTACAGCCTGCGTTATACGTACTCACGCCATAGGGCCATAGGCTAAAGATATTTCAATCGTGTAGCCATTTTGACAATATTTATTGTAACTGGCATTGATTTGAATGACCTTCTTTGGCTCCCCATAGCTTGGTGGCCTATTAACATTGTGTTTACGTGCCCTTATTAACCATAAAGTTAGTCCCAAACATGTCTACTATCTTAAAGCTCATAGGGTGTTATGAAAATCTAATGAAATTTGATGTCTAGATGATGGTATATATTTCTCTTATTTTATATATGGATGTCGTGCCATCTTGAGAGCCAAAAGGTTTTAAATTTAATGGCATGTGCGATATGAATGTTGGTTGTTGCACTATCTCAACAGTTGATTGTATTTCTCATCATAATATGGGCAATTTTGAAAGAAAAGCAAAGTTTCAGAAAACAAAGGAAGTGTTTATATCATGATGGTTGTTAAGATCCCGATTCTGATCTTAGGATCTTACGATTTTACGATACTGCAAAGTAAAAACGATTCAGATCTTACGTAGGATCTTTGCATAATTAGGATCTTATAGGATACCGATCTTGACCATAAGATCTTAAGATCTACTCCGATACGATCTTACTTTTCTCAAACCACAAACTAAAAACCAAAAAATTTATGGGTTGTGTTTCGTAGAATTTAAAAAACAAAAAGTTAATATTCTTAAACATTTCATAATCGTAATTTAGGACGACATTTCTATGAACATTCATATAATTTTGTGTTTTTGATACATAATAATGTGTAGATTTATATAATATTACAAAAACTTTTAAGACAATGACATTATAGTAGGATCTTACGATCCCGATCCGACTTTACGATCTCGATCTTACAAAGATAAAAACGATTCTGGGTAGGATCCCGATCTTAAAAACCTTGGTTTATATGGTAGTATCCAGTGAAAGTTGCTTGATTTGAGAGAGGAATTGCATTCGTATAAACGGGTAAACGCTTATACTATCTAGCCGTATGATTTATGTGTGGGTTTCAGACCACACATGGATTGCTTGTTACTACTATTAGTTTAACGTTTGAACCCACACATAAACATACGGTTGCACAATAAGATAACTATCATGAGTTAAACCCTTAAGTATAGTAAAAATCAATCTAAGTGTGGACTTGAACCCACACATAATCATATGGCTAGTATATATAAATGTATTTTCTTCACAGATTAAGCAGTTTTCATTTAACACGAAAGCACAATTGTGTTACACTATTATCACTTTGTGGTCCGTACACCACTAAATCATACACCACATAAAAAAGTCTGCGCACAAGATCCCGTGCCCATACATCCATAGATCAAGATGTATCATGTCAGAACCGTGACACGATAATAGTTTGGAGAACGATGGATCAATGGTTCATGTATGAAGATATAGTTTGGTGTTCTATCGGCTATTTAAGTGGAAACTTGATTGTTATATTAGAATTCATGATTACATGTTTGCTTATTAGTAGCTCTAAGTCGATTATTAGTCAAGGAAATACGACTTATTGTGTGACCAAATGCCCTGGTTCGACCACTTCCAAATCAAACGATTGTTTCATTTATTTGAAAGAAATTTAGATCATAAAAAGTTGGTAGCTTTCAGTATCAATGAGCCAAGAGTAGTAGTACACATTTTGAATGGGATAGGTTATCAAGACTATCTAAAATTAGGGGTGTGCATGGTTCAGTTTGTGAAACCGAAACCGAACCGAAATATTCGGTTTTTACAAAACCAAAAACCGAAACCGTTCGGTTTTTGACGGTTCGGTTTTTTCGGTTTATTACCGGTTTCGGTTCGGTTTTTCGGTTTTAAACCGTTTATATTTGGGTGTGGCCAATTTATATCAAAAAAAATTGTTTTACGTTGAAAATTGGTTATTATTCTTTACTTTTTTGTCAACTTGAGCCTAATAATGTTTATCTCAAATTTCTACAATTACACACATATAAATGAGACACACACACATGCAAATAAATATATACATAGTATGATCATTATCACTTATGTAATGATATATTGTCAAATAAACATACGGTACATGACAAACACAAACACGCATATAAACATTAAGATAATTATATTATAATTACACCCGCAAAATGAATATGAATTTAAAATATTGATTTATTATTTATTTATTTATATTATATAAATTATATATTATGTAATAAAATAGGTTCGGTTCGGTTCGGTTTTTACGGTTCAGTTTTTTCTGCTTACCCCTATCTAAAATATCATTTGTATCTACTAGTTTTAATTTTCGTGCACGCACGAGGCTTAGACATTATGTTTTTTTTTAATAATAAATAATTTTTATTTTTTCTGTTTTATAAGTTATGTTATAAAGTATTATCGAAACCATACGAAGAGAATAGATTCATTAAAACTTTTATATAATATATGAACTTGAAGATAATTAGTAATTTTTTTTCTTTTGATTTACTTATTTTCTGACTCGAGATTGTGAGCCGACTAATCACAGCAAAACTACCCTTTTAGGTAGCCCGGAGTCGGCTATAAAGACTTTTTCAGAAATTTTAGTACGTATTAAACCAAAAGAAAATAAAATGCAATTCTTCCGAACCCATCAATGAATAACTAGAAAACCATATTTCTTTATTTACGATAATTTATGTGCTTCACTGTTTTTCTATTTGGTTGAATAACATGATTTCAGGTCGACAATGAAAAATCCACCAAAAAGTCTTCGGGTAGATTTGGGATATGATTAGATAATGTTAAATCTCTGTTTGGAAGTAAGAAATTGTTTACGTTTATTGTATTTTAAAATATAAAATCTAGAGGTATAAAGTTTAAGGGGGTTATTTATTTATTTTATAAAGTTATAACAAAACTTGTAAATTTACACTTAACTAGATATAATTTATTTAAAATTAAATCACTAAAATTTTATTAATTACCTCTTTTTTTTCATGTTTTTATTTTCACAAATTTGACACACATATTTTATGTGTTTTTTTCTCCATCAGATTACTACACCAAATTGATTTAATTTTGACCAAATTGATTCAATTTTGACTTTTTATTGACTAATCAGATCGCACGATTTTGCCTACGTGGCAAAATCAAGAAACCTGATTGGTCCAATTTTTTTTCATAAGATTTAATTTTATAGAAAACTCTGAAATGATGTAATTTTTTTATTATATAAAAGATTTATGTTACTTTATTTTTTATGTTTTTTTAATTATATTTTTATTTTATAATTTTCTTTTTATTATAAAACTACAAAACTGAAAGTGCGGAACAAAAAATATAAAGTTTAACAAGTCAAAAGTATTAAACTGACAAAACTACGAAACATATTTTGATAAAAAACTGTATTATACTGTAAACAGATTGTCAAATAGGGAATGTCGTGTACTTTTTTTGAGATAGGGGTACCAATAACATAACCCATTTAAATGCAAAGTGGCTTGGGGAAGAGAGTCGGTAACAAAAAAAATAGAAATGAGAAAGGTAAAAAGGATTTTTAGCCACATATTTTAAGTAAGATGGAGAAAATTAAGAGGAGATGCATCTAAATTATAAGTGATTCTAAAATATGTTGTTGTTTATTCTCGCCCTTCTCATTTCAATTTTACTTCTCATTTGATCCTAACTCAACTCACAGAGATGAGATCCGGTGAGAAGAAAAAATAAAATGAGAATGATGAGAAGTATTTCTAGCAAAACATTTTAAATAAGAGGAAGAAATTTAATGGGAGATGTGATGTGTCGTCGTGTAGGTTGTTATTTTAGTTATCAAGTTTTACATTTATATTATGCCGACTTTATCTAAAAACAACACTTTAACGGGCAGTGTACCCGATCAGATGTAGTTTCGTTGGTAAGTATGGTGTCGATCACTAAGAGCGAGAGCGTTAATCTTATAGTTCTATCAATATTTTGGTTAACTAAATTAAGTCAATTTAAACTATGTTAATTCTAATCTATGTTAAACCTATACTAAACCTAGTTCTAATGGATAAAGGGTGGGTTTCAATCTGAGAGACTGACACAGGTTTGGAGGTGACTTAAATCAATTTAAAATACAATAACACACGCAAGCAGATAATCAAAAGATAGAAGAGCGGTCTAGCCAAATATAAGAAAACTGTATTAACCATGATTAATCTTATTAAAACGCTGGTTTGTCTATTTTAGTGCAATGAGTGCTTATCTCGAGGCGGCATATCATTCCAAGATTTAGGTGGTATTTCTTCCTAAAACCTAGACACGCAGAATTCTGTCATAATTAAACGCATCCGCATAAAATATCCTATTTGATGATTATAATCTATCTTAGGAGATAAATAATGGTGATCTTATTAAACCCTAGTTCATGGAGACATTACCCACTTACTGCTTAACGGCTCTTTATATACTAGTAGTCCACTGTCTGAGTCTTTACCAAAGGAATCATTACATTATTTGTTGAACATAGGTCACCTGCTAGTCCAACTTGTTCACATAAACCAATGTAAAAATAGGTTAATATTTGTGATCCTGTTACTCTAAATATATAAATTGCGGATATGGAGAGCCATCCCGGCATCTAGCTAGCAAGATATTTTGCATTCCTAGATCCAGTTGAATGATGGGTCGCATACTTAAGCACATAAACAATTATGAATTGATAAACATAATCAACAACCAACGATTAATTAAGCAATCGATATAAACAAACCAAACATTTAAATCTGCATAATCATGGCTAATACCCAAGGGTATTAGCCCTTAACCATAGTAATCAATACAAGAACAATCAATCAACCAAGGTAAACTAACCGAGTTAAACGAATGATACCAAAAATCAAACGATTATAAGAGTATAGGTGATTACAAGGTGTTTCCTATGGAGTTAGTAGCTTTGCTTGACTTCTTCTGTCTACTTGTCTTCTGAAAATTAACTTTTGTGGTTAGGGTATCGAAAATATGATCAAGCACACCTAAAACTCGTTTTTTGATTTTCTATTTATAGTGTCTGGAATTTGGTCGATATGCCATATTGGTAGAGGTCAATAAGGCGTATTGGGGGGTTTCTTGGAGTAGAGACCGCGTTTAATATCTTTCAGAATATTTAATTACTATATCTTAGATACGGCGTATTAGAGCTCCTGGATATGGCGTATAGGTCTTTATTCTTCGTGGTTTCTTGTGAAGTGTAGGCACATATACGCCGTATCTTCCTTGATGGATACGACGTATATAATGTCAGAACAGTATTCTTTAGATTTCTTCGTTTAAGCTACAGAATGCGTGCCTTTTAGTTAATCTTTACAATGTACTCCATAATTATTGCAATTCTTAAATATAAACGATTAAGTACTAATTCTTACAATAATTATATAAAATGGGTAATTTAAATGGGATAAATGATGCTATAAAAGTGACGTTATTTGATGTCATCAAATATCCTCCCATTTGAATCCTACTTGTTCTCAAGTAGCCTTTAGAAATTTATAAAAATGTATCCCAAAGGATTTTTCCTTAAGCATTTATTCGTTCAACCACATCCAAAGACCTCACAAAATAGAAAGATGAAAACACTCAAATCACTCACTAATCTATGTGGTAACATGTAGCTAATTCACTCAATTGCTCGGTCGTGATGAGTATTCTATCATAAGCTTGGCAAGGATACACATCTCCACCACTAAAGCTAAGGAGTAACAAGTTTATAAAGTTAAATTAGGTTGAAAAGGCTAAAAGGGTTTGATCACTCTTTCTAATCTCTATCGATACCAATATTTCAGAAAAGGTAACAAAATCACACATACACACCCATAACGATGGGATAGACACATATGACTGCATTCAAACCTTAACTCGAATAAGCTAAAGAATATGACTAGTAATCTTTACCAAAGTTATAAACCAGCAAGGGCGACAAACCACATATACACATCCATAACAATGGAATAGACATACATGATTGCATTTAATTTCCTCACTCGAGTAAAATCAAGGGTTAGGACGAAGAGTGATATAGGGTATGGATCTTCTAATCCTTTCTCCAAAAGTAATAAACCAACAAGGCGAACAAAATCACACATACATGGCCGTAACGACGGAATAGACATATGTGATTGCTCGCATCCTCATTCGAGTAAAACCTAAGGATAGAGATTAGGAAAGAGAAATAATTGTTGTTAAATAAAAATTTACAAAACAAATAGATTAAGTCCAAACAAATAAGGTACAAGACAAGTTGCTAGTACTTTCCAGGACCTTACCATGATAAAATACATAGAAAAATATACTGCATAAAACGTCTTATCATAGATCAACAAAAACAACCTTGTTGCGTTACAGTATCACTACAACTTCCAAGCATCCCATTAAATATACATACTTTTACAAAAAACATAAGTGGCGATTTCTTAACTTTATACCAATAACTTTTACATCGTTGATTTATAACACGTATCAACAAATAATCGATCTTTCAAATAATACCATCGGTTTAAGCTTTAACGAACCGACTATCTTCATAATTTCCTCCTTTTTTTTGCAGCAATTTTCTAATTTTTTTGATTTTTTTAAATAAATGATACACTACTAATCTCGGTGTAATTTCACCATCTTCACGATCATAATAACTCCGGATAATTTCTTTCATAATTCTTTGTACTCGAATATACCAATAATTGTGAAAGTAGTAAAAATACATAAGTTTAACTACTTTTACATTCACATTGCAATGTGCAATTTTCCCAACCATACCAGATATAGAAAATGACACAAGACATAGAAAATACATACTTTACACTAAAGCAGCTAGCAACGGATAAATGGACTTAATCTAACAGTGTAGGCTAAGGTGTAAAGGTATAACGAAACAAATAGTTGGTGAAAACAGGAATGGTTAAACAGGTTTTTCTGGGGGAATATTACTCTGAAAGTGAGAGTAAACAATGGGTTTATACGGGGGTTAACTAACCGGTGTGGTTAGTTAATAACACAACATATATAGGCTTTTTTGGGTGCAATCCTAGAAATTTACCAATTTAAACAAGTTACTCCATCTAAATCCATAGTACTCATTATTGTGGTCTCGAATAGATATACCAAGCCAAGTTCTAAAGTCTACAACATCACCGACACACTCATATTTTTGTGGGATTTGGGTAAATATTTGGAAACGGATAAGGCTGAATCCTCACAATATCTAATAAGGGTTTTGTGTGCAGGTTATGTAACTAGTAATTACACAAAAGAATGCTTGATTTTTTTTAAAATTTAAGCATAATTTAAGCATATTAATGTATAAAAAATAGGACAACTAGCGTTCTAATTCTCCCCCCCCCCAACTTAAATTTTACAACGTCCTCGTTGTATAAACATAATAGTTAAAAACGAGAAATAAAAGAATTAGAACGAGAAACTCCCCTGATATTTGCTCGGTATGATTCTCCATGTTGAGTTTATGAGCAAGAATGTGTGTTGTAAATGCGTCTGAATACCAGCATGACTACAACACACATAAGATTCCAGATTATAGAAACTCCACCAACGTTGTCCAGATATAAGAAAACCATGCAAACCTATCTCGGGTATTCTATGGTTAATTAAAATAAAAAAAATAAAAACTATACAGGCAGTCGATACGCCGTATCCCAAAACCAGGATACGATGTATTGAAACCTATAGAAAGTATCCGAGTACGGTTCAGTTTGCCAAATACGCTGTATCATATAATGAATACGCCGTATAGACAGAACAGACAATAATATTTTAAATGCAGAGAAATTAAAAATGGATAACGTCCAAACATTCAATACGGGTGACCTGTATTCCCGCTTGTCACGCGGGTGACCCGGGTTCGATCCCCGGTAACGGCGCCAAAAACTTGATGTGTCTTCGTGTAGGTTGTTATTTAAGTTATCAAGTTTTACATTTATATTTTTCTGACTTTACCTAAAAACAGCATTTTAACGGGCAGTGTACCCGATCAGATGTAGTTTCGTTGGTAAGTAGGGTGTCGATCACTAAGTGCGAGAGCGTTAATCGTATAGTTCTATCAATATTTTGGTTAACTAAATTAAGTCAATTTAAACTATGTTAATTCTAATCTATGTTAAACCTATGCTAAACCTAGTTCTAATGGATAAAGGGGGGTTTTTAATTTGAGAGATTGACACAGGTTTGGTGGTGACTTAAATCAATTTAAAACACAATAACACACAGAAGCAGATAATCAAAAGATAGAAGAGTGGTTTAGCCAAATATAAGAAAACTGTATTAACCATGATTAATCTAATTAAAATGCTGGTTTGTCTATTTTAGTGCAATGAGTGCTTATCTCAAGGCGGCATATCATTCCAAGATTTTGGCGGTACTTCTTCCTAAAACCTAGACACGCAAAATTCGGTCACACTTAAACGCATCCGCATAAAACATCTTATTTGCTGATTATAATCTATCTTAGGAGATTAATAATGGTGATCTTATTAAACCCTAGCTCATGAAGACTTTACCCACCTACTGATTAACGGCTCATTATATACTAGTAGTCCACTGTTCGAGTCTTTACCAAAGGAATCAGTACGTTATTTGTTAATCGCAGGCCACCTGCTAGTCCAACTTGTTCACATAAACCAATGTAAAGATAGGTTAATATTTGTGATCCTATTACTCTAGATATATAAATTGCGGATATGGAGAGCCATCCCGGCATCTAGCTAGTGAGATATTTTGCATTCCTAGATCTAGTTGAATGATGGGTCGCATACTTAAGCACATAAACAAGTATGAATTGATAAACATAATCAACAACCAACGATAAATTAAGCAATCGATATAAAAAAACCAAACATTTAAATCTTCTTAATCATGGCTAATACCCAAGAGTATTAGCCTTTAACCATTGTAATTAATACAAGAATAATCAATCAACCAAGGTAAACTAATCGAGTTAAATGAATGATACCAATAATCGAACGATTATAAGAGTATATGTGATTACAAGGTGTTTCCTATGAAATTAGTAGCTTTGCTTGACCTCTTCTGCTATTCCTGTCTTTTGAAAATCGACTTTTATGGTTAGGGTGTCGAAAATATGATCAAGCACACCTAAAACTTATTTTTAGGTTTTCTATTTATAGTGTTTGGAATTTGGTCGATACGCCGTATTGGTTGAGGCCAATACGGCGTATTGGGGGTTTTTTTTAGAGTAAGAACCACGTTCAATATCTTTCAGAATATTTAATTACTATATCTTGGATACGGCGTATTAGAGCTCCTGGATACGGCTTATAAGTCTTTATTCTTCGTGGTTTCTTCTGAAGTGCAGGCACGAAAACGCCGTATCTTCCTTGATGGATACGGCGTATAGAATGTCAGAACAATATTCTTTCAATTTCTTCGTTTAAGCTCCAGTATGTGTGCCTTTCAGCTAATTTTCACAAAGTACTCCATAATTATTTCAATTCTTAAATACAAACGATTAAGTACCAATTCTTGCAATAATTATATAAAACTAGGCGAATACCCGTGCACGCACGGTAAATCCCTGGCGGTCGATAATTAACGATATGCAATATTGTGTTACGTTTTTTGTGTAACGTTCACAATAGGATTGTTTGGGTCAAAATAAAAAACGATATGCAATATTGTGATAACTAACGATATGCAATAGCGGCCGGTTAAAAAAAGAGTTATGGTTTGGGTCAAAATAAAAAATCCAAACATAATATTAGTAAGTCGATTCACGTTATTATTTCTTTTTGTTCCATGTTTATTAGTGTTTCTCATATTAAAATATAATGGCTTACTTACGAAGGAAAAACTTATGGCAACCTAAATATGGCACACGACCATCATGTTCATTATTTATGCTGGTTGTTCACAACAAGAATCATTGGCCCGCGAGTTGCGACGGGAGGCTAAAAATATGCATTGTATCATATCATTATTAACTTATAATTTGCTATTTGAGCGCTATGTTAGAATTCTTAAGCTTTACTTTGTATGAGTTTGAAAAGATTGCTTTGCCAATATAAATAGGTTACGTAAGAATGTCACTTTGAACCATATAGTCAACATGTTGTACTTATTTAGTTGACCATCGTCCTTTTATCACCTCACATGACTTCACTCAATTGGTCATGCTATGTCTATACCTCTCATAAATTTCTTCATTGTTCATTTTACATTTCTATGGTGTTACTTTGTGTTTCTACTATTTAGGATCCTTCATAATGTCTTTTTAACTTCAATTTATCACAAACATAAGTGTACACGTGACTTATACAATATGAATTTATTTATGTTTCAAACGAGTCAGAATTTAACCCGCGCATTACAGCGGGTGCTAATTTGTTATTGCAGCTTGTTGGTTTAGTAATATGAGAATTAACTTATTGTCGAAAATTATTTAATATATATTAAGTAGGCATGGCGCAGACTAATTTGTTGTCGGAGATTTGTAGTCCAATAGTAGTGTGTTTATGGTATTTTGGTATACATTTAGTGGGCTTGGGGAGTCTGTGTTAAGCTCAAATTGTAAAGAATGAGACATAGCATAAGTGTAGCTACTAAGCTGTATCATGTTCGTAAATCAAATGTTAATAAAATTGCAAAGAGGGTACACAACCACGTGTAGAAAAATGAAAAGAGATTGGAATACTTGTGTTGTTTTAAAAGTTGATCTAAACACGGTTTTTGTCAACAAATGGAACAAATTCGAAATTGTTGATAACGAGTGTGAATGTACCGGCGCGTTGCGGCGGGGCTAATTTATTGCCGACGAATGTATTTTCTTTTTGATGTAGCTATGTATATTGGTTATACATCTTAAAAGTATATCTTAGTGCAAATCCGTAATGCAACTTTAAGGCTCGATTAAAGAGTGAGAACGTGTCCGCGCGTTGCGGCTGGGCTTATTTGTTTCCTACGCATGTAATTTATTTGTCTTTGAAGTCACTAACACAATTTATGACAAAATCGGTCTAAACTTGATAGTTTTAAATTGTAAATATCAGTCCAACTTATGTATAGATGTACCACCAAGATGAATTTTGTTCTGAGACTTATACCATGGCAAGATTTCACCAAACAGTAGATTTGCCAATATAAATAGGTTACGTAAGAATGTCACTTTGAACCATATAGTCAACATGTTGTACTTATTTAGTTGACCATCGTCCTTTTATCACCTCACATGACTTCACTCAATTGGTCATGCTATGTCTATACCTCTCATACATTTCTTCATTGTTCATTTTACATTTATATGATGTTACTTTGTGTTTCTACTATTTAGGATCCTTTATAATGTCTTTTTAACTTCAATTTATCACAAACATAAGTGTACACGTGGCTTATACTTTAATTTATCACAAACATAACTGTACACGTGACTTATACAATATGAAGTTATTTATGTTTCAAACGAGTCGGAATTTAACCCGCGCGTTACAGCGAGAGCTAATTTGTGAAAGCAGATTTCTTTCTTTCATCTTGCACCTTAATCAGATCAAAGTGGTGGGGAATACCCTTCGGAGTGCTTACTTTTTCTTTCATCATAGGCATATGGTTAGTTTGTTTTTTCTGCATTAACGTAAAGATCCAGAATGAAAAAACAAACAGACAAGCATGACAGAAAAGAAGACCCAAATAAAACATTGTGGACACTTACAGATAACATAAAAAGAAAACATGAAAATACTATACCATTATCATGAAAGTAGCAACACCAAGGGTGTTCTTGCGAAGCATGTCCATGCATGCTTGTGTTGTTGCAGATGTTTCAATTACAATATAATCAAGTCCTCCAACTGCTGTTGAAATTGCCACATCATACTTCGCTGCAAATAGAATTCAAGTCAAAAACAGAAACAAAATAGACCTTTACTGTTGTGGGGGTAATCATGTAGCTTCTTTAACACGTTGATGAGAGAAATAAACAACACAAGGCAGTTTGTCATAGGTAATAAAGTAAATTAGAACCCTAACTGATTTTAGCTTTGTGAGTTTCTGTCTTGCTGCTTGCTCAAAAGTCATGAGTTCCTCTTGATCTTTTCTACATTCCTGTAAACCAGAGTAACTTCTTAATAAGTAATTGGCACAAATAGTATATGTAGAAGAAAGCTAACAAACAAACATAGAAATGAACAACGTTCATGCTACGGTCACATACTTCTTCCAGTTTACGGGCTTTTGAGGATTCAAGCTTGTTTTTATCTAACTTTGTTTTTGCGTCCTCAATGCTCGAAGTTAATGTTGCGATTCTCTTATGTATCTCATCCAACTATTTCTGAGCATCCGAATACGCCACGCGACCAGCTTCATGCTGAAAAACTCAAGAATTCATGTCAACAAAACTAATAGTCAAGAAGAGAAATAGAGCTAAATACAAACTTACATTGACTCTATAACAATAGTAAAATGATAAAGAGGAAGAACAATGAAAAAATAAGTTTTATATTTTTAGTCTATTCATTTGACTTCACAAACATCAGAAAGTTTCCATCATAAATACACTTTTTTACTTTCATCTACGTGTATACTCAGGTGGGTATCATCATGCAAAACTTTTAATATTTTTCCTTTAAAAACATGTGCATTAAGAAGGTCTCTCACCTTCTCAGACAGAAGTTTATTTTCAGTAGATGCAACTTCAAGTTTTCCTTGATGCTCAATTAGTTGCTTTTCCCATGGTGTACGGAATGTCTCGGTTTCAGCTGTTAAATGTTTAATTCACAGATCAAATCAAGAATCTAAAAGCTGTAAAAACAGAAAACAAAAATAAAAAAAGAAACAAACATCAAACAATAGTCTGACTATGTTTCAATTTCCTTCTTGTGTATATACACAAAAATATACCTTTGGAGCTTTCCAAAATTTTATCCTTGTCCAAGAGTTTTTTTTCAGCTTAGGAATATCTTCCTTAAGTTTCGGGATTAGATCGGCTGAGTTTTCTGTAATCTTTGTTGTATCCTATAGTAGAACATAATAAAAGATTAGTGTGTAATTTATTATATGGAAGTAGAGAAAAATATAGTATACCTTTTCAGTTTTCTCTTCCATTTTCTGTATCTTTTGTTTCACGTGTTTTAGATCTTCTCGGTGCTTCACATTCTGCCTTTCAAATTCCTTGAATTCATCCTTGCACCGTTTAAGGGTAGAGTCTAGTTCCTTGAGCAATGCAAACAAAGTTGAGTATATCATACAAGCCAAGCTTTTAGGGATTGTTTAAGAGCATGTTTTTAGTAATTATAGGGACTTTGAGTTGCAATAATCAGTTTTGAGTGTTCAAGAAAGCTGATTGTGTTCTTATTTTCCAATTACTAAATGTCAGAATAATCATAGTTGACTACCCATATGAAAACTCATTATTGAGATTGATGTAAAAATTACGTAACTATCCGCAGTTCTCAAGCAACTAATAACCTGAATATCCCGTTCATTTAAATTTTTAAGTAGCAATAATCACTATGTAAACATAAGCCCTCATATAAAAGTGACCGAAAAGTGGTACTGACTACTGATATAACTATATAAGCATTAGACAAATTATGTAACAGACCTCTTGTCTCTTCGTATGCTTATTATGCAACGTCTCAAGCTCCTTCAACGCTTTCAAGTTGTCCTGAATCTGTACCAAGAAAATTCTTTTTACGCACAATATTTTCAAACATCTCCAAATATCGTATCCTTTTCTAGTTACCAAGTTTAGAGACACACCCGATTAGCTTACTTTTTTGTAGTATTGAATAGATGAAAGATATATGTGGTTCGTGTCTTTAAGTTCTGATTAACGTACCTTTTGCAATCCACACACACTGAATTTGCAGTTAAGGTTCTTGGGTTACTATTTAGCCGAATTAAGCTTGTTAGAGCACGGCTGCCCTGCCGTCTGACTTGAGAGAACGCGTTCAAGTTTTACATGATCTACAGTTAAGTAGAAGAGCAACGACGTTGGTTGCAATCTGAGAAAAACACAAACAACAAAAAGTATGTGTTTCAACATACACTATCATGATATTCACCTTTAGAAATCAATGTTTGTCTGCTCGTTTGCAAAGCTACTCCTATATTGTTCTGATATTTCTAATATACTTTACATACTTGTTTTTGCAGGATCTAAAGTCATGTAATTCGAAACAGATTACCTATTTAGTATGGATGAAAATAAGACGGGTAGACAAGTAAGTCTTTACTCAATTACTTCATTTGTTGAAATTCCGTAAATCAATTCAATGTCGCTGCCGTTCCCAATTCCATAATCATCTTCTAACATAATTGTCTCGCACATACTTCATTTGTTAAACTCACGTAATATGTCTGTCCTGAACATAAAATAGACAAAAAAATGGGAAAACTATTTAAGGGTTTTTCATTTTAAAAATCCATTTCAACCCAAAATATAACACACTGATTCTCGGCCAAAGCTTACAACGCAGGAACATAGAAAACTAACCGAAGCCTGAGTCAATAGATCCAGGCACCCATTGTCCCAACTATATTAAAGAAAAATGCAACGCGGTATCTGAAAACCGTGCGACTTTAATTTACCAGTTGATCATGCAAAGTACTGCTTGTAAAAATCAAATATGAACCTGTGATGTAAGCGACATTCATCTTGTAAATTGTCCTCTGCACCGCAAACAGAATTCCCCTAGTGACAACATCAATGGCATTCTAAAAAAACGAACACATATCCTTAGATATTTTTTATATTTTAAAGACAATCAATAACATGCACTGAAATATAGAAGTTTAAGATTTTTGAAACTACTATGTGCTAACATTAACGAAGCAGAGAAAAAAATATGATATAACCCGCACTCTTCATCACCCAAAAGAGGAATACAAAAAGCACGTCAAATGAGATAACCTCGTTCCAGCAGTGTCACCCATATTGAAGACTCCGGCTTGAATCGCAGCAACCGTTGCTCGTCCAATAACAACCTGCAAAGGCCAAAAATTTTCCTTTTGGGCTATTCTTTTTGGGCCGTAACAATACGGCGTCGTTTGTTTTTAATCATGAATGAGTATATTAATAATAATAGACTTACTTGGCGAGTAAGGGATAGCTTACACTCCTTATTGTGAAGTTGATATATATAAATATATATATATATATATATATATATATATATATATATATATATATATATATATATATATGTCTAGTAACAATAACAAATAAAAATGTAAGAAGTTTGAAAAGCCCGATTCCAACAGCAATTTTTAATATTGAAAAGCCCCAAATTAATAAGATCATCATCGTACAAACAAAGAACACTTAATTCGTGTAGTTATTTTAATTTTCATCACAAAAAAACGGGGGTTGTATTCTTCATCTACAAACATCTATCTATCATGTTATATATCTTCAATCAATCAATCAGTCAATAAATCAATCAACAATAACGGAAGATAAAGAAAAATAAAAAAATAAAAAAGTTTACTGGTTTGTTGATAGGGTTCTTGCGGGTTGAGCGAATGATTCTGGTAAAGCAATCAATAGTGGTGGTGGTTGGCCGGGGGTGGTGTGTGTTTTTTAGAGAGAGAGAGAGAGAGAGAGAGTTGATGAGAATGAATGAGTTGATTCGGTATGATCATGGAAATTGAAGGATTACCGAAATTAGATTCAAGTTTCAACATTTCCGAAATTAGAATTCAATTTTCAACATTCAGCCAATTGTTGAAAATTGGACAAATTTCCTTTATATGTAGTAGAGATAAAGATTGAGTCTTTTTCAACTCTCTTTTATTAGAAGTTATAGATAGCAACTTATAGCAAATTAACGGCTCACGAATCTAGCATAATGGTATGATTTACCTTCTTGCCGAATCCAAAGTTAACTTTTGATCCCAAAAAGTTAGGTAATTTGTATAAATTAACGGCACACGAATCTAGCAATGATGGTATGTTTTTACCCTCTTGCTGAGTCATGCGCTGCAACTTATTACTAATAGCAACTTATTATTGATAAATATACCAAGATATATAAACAAGCACAAATTCTATAATTTGGTCGACGTGGGACTCAAGACTGCTCAAAGAGATACAACATCTTTGATAAAGTAATAACTATTGAGATAATAATTATATTATATTACACTTATTACCCAGCTTAAACACTGTCGTTTTGACAGTGGGCTGGGTACAGTGTTTTTATTGGGCTCTCAACTTGGGCCGGCCCATTTAGCCTTTTTTTTGTTTTTGTTTTTTGTAGGCAATGTAAAAAAAACCGTTCGGCACAAAATAGAAAAAAAATTACAAAAGTGTTGACTTATTCAGATAAAAAAAAATACATGCGATATGAGGCCTAACACATAAGCCCATATAAAAAAAACAAACTATTAAACATGAGACCGAAAAAATAAACCCGCACAATAAAAAAAAAAATTAACACAAAAATAAACCCGCAATTCAGATAAAAAAATACCCGCGACATAAGGCCCAACGCATAAGCCCATATAAAAAAAACAAACCATCAAACATGAGACCGAAAAAATAAACCCGCACAAATAAAAAATAAAAATAAAATTTTAACACAAAAATAAACCCGCACTATTAAACATGAGACCGAAAAATAAAGCCGCACAAATAAAAAATAGAAAAAAATAAAAATAAAATTTTAACACAAAAACCGCACTATTAAACATGAGACAGAAAAATAAACCTGCACAAAATACAATAAAAAAACGACCTGCGGTAACGCGTGATTCTCATTTAAAGCCCACGTTCCTATAAAATTATATTAAAAAAACCCGTATAGCTAAAAAAGCAATCTTTAAACATGAGCCCCACATATAAACTCATATAAGAAAAAAAACAAACTATTAAACATGAGGCCGAAAAAATTAACCCGCACAAAATAAAAAATTAATAATGTCTCGCAACAACGCGAAAAAAATAACAACTCGCAGCAACGCGCGGGTAATCCTGCTTGTTCTTTATATAAAGAACAAGAAGATACAGATTTTACCTTGATAAATACAAGAGTAAATTACATGAACGGTCCCTGTGGTTTACCCAATATTTCATATTTCGTCCCTCAACGTTTAGTTGTATGGACCGTCCCTATCTTTGCAAAGAATAACACTCGTGATTCTTTTTTTAACCGGTGTTATCAAACCTCAAGCTTATAAATAGCGTGAGACGTGGCGTGGCAGCATAGCCATGCCTCAAGCTTTAGCGTGAGGCGTGGCGACATGACGTTTTTAAGGTGTAACATAAGGCGACAAAAAATATTTATAGATTTATATTAGTCAATTACACCGTATTGAACTTGTATACCGACTAATACCATGAGAAGACGTATTACGTTAGCGAAATTTCTGTTACTATACTTATTCTATATACGGAATGAATGAGAATTTCAGGCAATATATATGCTAAACTTAAAAACTTTCTCGATTCTATAAATTAAGCTAAATAGTTGATTGTGATAGTTAATGGGTTACACATAAAAACTAGGGGTGACAATTCAGGTCGGGTTCAGGTTGACGGGTTCGGGTTGACAGGTTGGTGGGTCAGAAAACCCCAACCCAAACCTGACCCATTTAAATAATCGAGTCAGCTATGTCAACCCTAACCTGTTTACACATAACCCGAACCTGACCCATTTAACCCATTTTATATAGACAAGTTGGCACATTACACGGGTTAAATATGTTAAACGGGTTTACGGGTCAACCCGTTTAACCCATTTAACACATATAATAAAATATAAATAATTTTTAATTTTAAAAAAAAAAATCTTAAATGAGTTGGCGGGTCGACCCGATTAATTTATTCCTAACCCAAACCTAACCTGTTTAATAAACGGGTCAGATGGGTCGACCCAAACCCAACCCAAAAACTATTAGACTCAACCCGAACCTGTTAATTTTCGTGTCGGTTTCAGGTCGGGTTTCGTGTCGGGTCAGAAATTGCCAGCCCTAATAAAAACAATTGAGAATTTGTATAAATAGCTAGCGCATAATAATGTGAAACACTAAACTAAACCACCGCACAAAGTCATTTCACCACCTCAACATTTCACGTTTCGCATTAACACACCAAAACACCTCCTCACCAAAAGCTCAAGCTATTTTCCCTTTTTTGGGACTCATCATACCGAATTAGAACACAAAATCAACCAAAAACCCAATTAAAAAAAAACACAAAAGAATTAAATTGGCAGACGCTATTCTTTTCCCATTCGAAATGGCACAAGAGGCAGTGTGGTAACATAGGAAATGGCGCATTTGGGTGCCGCCATATCAAGCTTTCTTACATTAGAAATTTGTATGAATTAATAATCATTACTAATTACATTAGGAATCAGATAATGCACTACTAATAACATTAATAGTCATACTAATAATCATCAATAATATATCGCAAAAAGTCAAGAATTCGTATGGATTAATGGTTAACGATTCAAGCAGGTGTTATGTTTTATGTTATATATGTTTATACCATCTCACGGAGTCATATGTCACTACTTAATATAAATAAGAACTTTAATACGACCACATAATCGACTTTAATGCCACCCACAATGGTGACCACTTCGGCTTCGAGTACACATCCACACGACGCCGAGCCATTTTGATATCCTCATTTAACCATCTGTCACAACTGTTAGCCCGTATTTGTTACGTATTGTATTTGTATTTGTAATGGGCCCAAGTCCACATCTAGAATATTCCAAACTATTGTATATAATCTCCCGTATGAATAATAAGAGGCAGACACACTTTCCTTAATCTACATGGTATCACGCCTAAAACCCTAACCGATCCTACAAACCCTCATCTTCATAAACCTGTCATTACTTTTATGCTTAGGTCACAAGTTACCGGTAAACGTGCAAGGTCACGCTCGTGCTTAGGTCACGAAGTTCTTTGTTGTGCAAGGTCACGCCGTTTGGTGCTACGAACCTTAAGCGAACCATCATCATCTCACTTGAATCACCATGACTACCAATGGGAATACTACTAATGCGTTATTGGCACAATTATTAAACCAGTTGAGTATTACGAGCAACCACAATTTGGCATCGAATGTTTCGAATGGGAATGGAAGTGGTATTGTTTCATTTGCTTTTCATACTAGTCCAAGTTAGCCACATCACAGGCCCACCAGTCCGTTATTCAATACACATTCTATTAGCCACATCACAGGCCCACTAGGATTTATACCACAACCTGTTCAGCACAATATGGGCCTGTACAACACGTTCAACCCAATATGGGCCCGGTCAAGCATGTTTAACCCAATATGGGTCCGGTCCATCAGCCTCAACCCGATTTTAATGTGGGTCAGTTCACATCTAATTTCAGAAATGTGGGACCCACTCAAGTCTCGGGTCAAGTACTACACTTCCGCATGCGTTTACTACCGAGACACTTCAGGACTTTTCTAATGGAGCGTGGAATATGGATACAGGTGCGAGTTCTCATCTTAATAATTCAGTTAATAGTCTTAGTGAATTTTTTAATACGTGCATGTATCCGTCTATCTCGGTTGGTGACGGTCATTCTATACCCGTCACTAATACGGGCCATAGTATTTTGCCAACTCCTCTTAAATCCCTTCATCTAAATAATGTTCTTATCACCCCTTATATTGTCAAAATTTTAATATCTGTTCGTCAATTTGTTCGTGATAATAATTGCACTATCGAATTTGATGCGTTTGGTTTTTTCGTTAAGGATTTCATGACGCGTCGGGTGCTTCTCCGATGTGACAGCACGTGGGATCTTTACCCAGTCACAGCTCCATCTTTCATCCCTCATGCTTTCCTTGTTAGTCAACATACGTGGCATCAACGTTCTGGACACCCAGGGGGTGAAGTGTTGCGTCGTCTTGTTTCTTCTAATTTTATTTCGTGTAATAAAGAGAAGCCTCCCGTTCTTTGTCATGCTTGTCAGCTTGGCAAACACGTGAGGCTTCCATTTGTTAGCTCTAGTACTGTGATTAGTTCTTGTTTTGACATTATTCACTCAGATGTGTGGACTTCACCCATTACGGGTCTTTTGGGTTTTAAATATTATGTCTTATTTTTAGATCATATTCTCAGTTTGTTTGGGTTTATCATTTGGTTAATAAATCTGATGTTATGTCCAAATTCGTGTTATTTCGTAATTATGTTCGCACTCAATTTAAGTGTGAAATCAAGTCATCCCAATGTGATCATGGTGGTAAATTCGACAACCGTCGCCTACACACCCTTTTTGCACAAAATGGAATTCAGTTCCGCTTTTCGTGTCCCTAAACCTCTCAACAGAATGGAAAGTCTGAACGAATGGTTCGTACAATTAATAACCTCATTCGCACCCTCCTTTTCTAAGCAAACCTTCCACTAACTTTTTTGACGAAGCTCTTAATATGGCCACACACTTACTAAATATTTTGCCTTCAACTGCCATTGCTAATGACATTCCCTACACCCGTTTATATGGAAAAGATCCCAACTATACCCTTTTATGTATTTTTGGATGTTTATGTTACCCTCACCTTTATCCATCTCACAAACTTGAACCACGTGCAACACCCTCTATTTTTTTAGGATTTGCCTCTTCTCATAGAGGGTATCATTGCCTTGACCTACACACCAACAAAATAATTAATTCACATCATGTCACTTTTGATGAAACCGTGTTTTCCTATGGCTCCACTATACCCAAATCTACTTTCGCTTATACCTTCTTAGATGATACCTTTGATCTACACCCTACTGTTTCAAATCCTACCCTTACCACACCAACTACTGGACAAACTGATCCATTATCACACCAACAACATCCAACCGAACCCACAGCCCAACAGTCCCATACTACGGCTCAACCAACACCTGCTTCCCCCTCTTCGGCCCAACTGGATTCACCAGTTCAACAACCATCCCCCGTGGCCCAACATACACCAGTCCAACTTCAATTGTCACCTACGGCTATCCCGCACCAAACCACAATAGTTTCACACCAACATGCGCCCGTTATAGTCCAAAATACCCCGGTTAACCTAAACCCTGACTTGGTTCACCCCATGGTTACGCGTTTTCGTATCGGGACTAACCATCCCACTGAGCGTCCTAATTTGCATGTGTCTTCGGTCTCTCCTTTACCCAAATCTTATCGTGATGCGTTTAATGATCCAAACTAAAAAAATGTTATGCGTGATGAATATACTGCTCTTATTAAAAACAAAACTTGGACTTTAGTACCTAGACCACTGGATACCAATATTGTGCGTTATATGTGACTTTTTTGCCACAAGTATCTGGCGGATGGCACGCTTAGTCGCTACAAAGCACGTCTTGTAGCGAATGGTAGTACCCAGTTAGAGGGGGTTGTTGTTGATGAGACTTTTAGTTCGGTTGTTAAATCGGGTACTATTCGAACTGTCCTTAGTCTAGCTATTTCTTGGCATTGGCTGATTCATCAACTCGATATCAAGAATTCTTTCTTACATGGTGATATTTCAGAGACTGTTTATATGCATCAGCCTCTTGGATTTTGGGATTCTGTTCATCATGATTATGTGTGTTTGTTACAACGGTCTCTTTATGGGCTTAAACAGGCCCCCCGAGCTTGGTTTTAGCAGTTTGCATCTTATATTACTCGGGTTGGTTTTTCTCATAGTTGTTGTGACTCCTCTTTATTTATCTACAGACAGGGGACCGATACTGCTTACTTGTTATTGTATGTTGATGATATTGTTCTCACAGCTTCTTCTGAGAGTTTGTTGCAGCAGATTATTAGTTTGTTACATCAGGAGTTTGCTATGACAGATCTGGGTCCGCTAAATTATTTTCTAGGTATATATGTTACTCGTGATTCTTCAAGGTTGTTTTTATCTTAGAAGAAATATGCTATTGAAATTCTTGATAGGGTGCATATGGTTAATTGTAATCCCAATCGGACTCCCAGTGATACTGAGTCTAAACTGGGAAGTGATGGTGATCCGGTGTCTGATCCGACTCTATATCGGAGTCTTGCAGGTTCTCTACAGTACCTAACCTTTACTAGACCGAATATTTCTTATGCAGTTCAGTAGGTGTCTTTATATGCATGATCCTCGGGAGCCCCACTTTTCGGCTCTTAAGTGGATGCTGCGGTATGTTTGCGGTACTTTGGATTATGGAGTGTAGTTATTTTCCTCTTCTACTACTGATTTGGTTGCATATTCAGATGCGTATTGGGCTGGTTACCCTACTACTCGTCGATCTACTTCTGGGTTATTGTGTGTTTCTTGGCAACAACTTACTCTCTTGGTCCTCTAAGCGTCAGCCGATGCTTTCTCATTCCAGTGCAGAGGCAGAATATCGTGGGGTTGCCAATGTTGTTGCTGAAACTTGTTGGTTACGCAATTTCCTGTGTGAGTTACTCACTCTTTTATCTTCCGCTATGCTTGTCTAGTGTGATAATGTCAGTGTTGTTTATTTATCATGCAATTCGGTTCAGCATCAGCGTACAAAGCATATTGAAATTGACATACATTTTTTTCATGATTTGGTTGCTGCTGGTCAAGTTCGAGTGTTACGTGTGCCTTCTTATTATCAGTTTACGGATATATTCACCAAAGGCTTACCTTCAGCTTTATTTGAGGAGTTCCGCACCAGTTTGAGTGTCCGCTGTCCTCCCGCTCCAACTGCGGGGGAGTGTTAGCCCGTATTTGTTACGTATTGTATTTGTGTTTGTAATGGGCCCAAGCCCACATCTAGAATATTCCAAACTATTGTATATAATCTCCCGTATGTATAATAAGAGGCATACACACTTTCCCTAATCTACAACAACATAATCCAACGATTTGACCAGAGTTTGTCTTGAATGTTTAATATCTCTGAACGTCAGCTTTTACATATTCATCATGTTGCTACCAAGAAGTTAAAGATAAAGTAGCAATAATATTGTCAAAAAAACTATGAAAGAACAAGATAAGTTTAACCATCCTAAGAACTCAACCATGACTACACAACTTATGATAACCACTATTCATCATGTTACTACCATGAGAGTAGAAAGCAAATAACCTACTAATTATATCCTAAGACACAAAAAGTTGAGTGCTAATTACATATCACAGTCATAAAAAATTAAACTTTGTATCAATTAGTCGTGTCTCATATAGTCGGATGGTTGAATGGTTAATTGTGTCAATTTTTTTGGGTAAAAGGTTTTCCCGGTAAATTTAATTACTCCAATAAACAGTTAAGTACAAAAGATAAGGGCGAGTCCCACATCTCCGCCCGTTACATAGGCAAAACTACTTCCTAAAAAGGAAGGAACACAAAGTGACTACACTATAAAGAAACAAGAAACTATTTCTTCTTACGACCTGTAACTGTGATATCTAAATTATGGCATATATCCTGAATCTTTTCAGGAATATCCTGGCCTTCATACATATCATCATTGTATGGGTCGACATCATAGTCACCATTCATATAAGATTTCTTCCATTGTTTCAACAAACTATTATTACCATAGCCATCCTTCTTTGAATTCATAAAATTTATCATATCGTTATCAGTTGATGCAACTTCATTCTCACTATCATGGTCACCTGAATAATCAACCTTTTTCAAAGGTTTACCCTTATCGTCCACATTGGTACCCTTCCCCTCAATAATAAGTCTCTCAATTATATCAATTTTTTCAACCATAGGGGTATTACTCGTACTACTAGATTCCACATTCTCCAACAAGAAACCACTTGTATTGGCCTTTCTACTAGTCATATTTGGAGACCCACCAACAGAACCCAAATTAACATTATTTTCAACCGAATTTAGCACATCAAATGGGTTTAAATTACTAACCTCGATTGTAGGATCCATATCTTTCTTCTTATTACTATTAGTATTGACATTTTTCTTTTTAGCAACATGTTTATACACTTTTTTGACTGGTTTAAATGCCACTTTAGGACCAACTGGAACACCTCTATGAGTTTGACTAGGCTTTTTCATGTTCTTCACCACATATGAATCTAAATTGTTAGGACATTCATCCTGAACATGCCCGAAAACCTTACAACATGCACATCTAAGAGGTTTCCATTCATACTCAACACAAACATTAAAAGTATAGAACCCCTCCTTAGTAAGTTTAGGCATAGCCACCACAATAGTATCTTTCAACTTGACATCAGCCTGAACTTTAATTATTGCTCTAGCATAGCTTAACCTACCCCATGATTAGATGCAAATGTCAGATGTATAAGAGTCAAGCGTCAAAGGAGTACCAAACTTAGTAGCAATGACACTAAAACCATCCTCACTAAATGCAGTCACAAGGACACCACGGAGTTTTACCCACACCAAAACATTACCCACATCTTCTTTCAATAAGATCAAATCCGGATTCTACTTTATCAAAATAAGTAGATTATTACGAATAAACCATGGACCATTTTCAAGCATTGCATCCAAACCATCCGTAGATCTAAACTGGAAGGAAAATCTCCTGGTAGATGAGTTAAGCATTGATTTTACTAGTCCATATTTACTCCAAGTGTTCCTAACATAGTTAGCAACAATGAGGTAAGCCACACGGTATCCCAAAAAGAATCCATATACCGTATTGGCAAACCATGCACTAATAGACTCCACCGGAACAACCACATCAGCCCCATTTCCCCTCGAAGTAACTAAAGTGTGAAAATTCATTATCTTTTTATTCGGACCAGTAGTAAATAAATTAGCATAAGAAGTACCTGGTTTCGGGTTAACATTAGGGCTAGTCGGTGTCTGCCCCACATTCACATCTTTAGTACTCACGGTAGCATCCTGTAGGATCCCGTTAACACTTCATTACATATATATCATATACGAATTTGATCTAGAAAAGAGAAAGAGAGATGAGTTGTTTTGTAGAGAGAAAAAGAGGAGACAGAGTTAAGAGAGAAATTAGAGAAAGAAGAAAATGAATTATTTAGAAAATGAAATCAACTAACTCTTTTCTAAATAGAAAAGAGTTTATATACCTCGTCGTGTTAAATGACGCACGGGATATTTAACTAGGACCCGGGCTCGGGTTTTGCTTGGGATTAAACCCGAAACATATACAATAT